>JAHBCN010003483.1:0-55000 GCA_019359885.1 Listronotus oregonensis | reverse complement strand
TCTTAGTAAGTTTATATTTTCTGACGTTTCATAATAAATTTTATTTTTCAAGTAACCAAACAAAAATAGATCCGGAGGATTTAAATCGGGGTTATTTGGCGGCCATCTTAGAATGCCATACTTCTATTCAAAAACCATATTGCTCGTTAAGATACTAAGTTACTGGTGCAACACTGTGGGGGTGCTCCATCCTGGTGCCAGATAAGGTTCCTGTATTGCTGAAGAGGAATAATTTTAGACAGGTTTTATATCTTATTTTAAAGGAAATGTAGATACTTATCTCTCGTTGAGATTATTGAAAAATTCTTGGTTTAATAACCTTATTGCCCAAGAATGAAGAGACCTATACCTTTGTATCCTAACTGCTTGGATTTTGTGGAAATTTTTAGTTACCCAATAATGCTTGTTTTTTTTTATTACACATCTTTACATAAAAAAGACTATTAAGCGTATAAACAAATCAAATCTATTGTTTCCTGCTGAATTTTACTATTAAATATTTAAATTTAAACTTGTATATTTTCAAAACGGCTAAACGAAATGCCAGCAAACTATATATTTTCAAAAAGGGAATGAATAGACCTTTCATTCTTAATAAAAATATACAGGGTGTTCTATTTAAAAACAAGTAAAGTTATTCATTTTCCTTAAATTTTTGATATTTATTTGTTTCCCTCGTTATGCTTAAAAGATAATAGATAAAAAATAATAAAACTTCTCTACAAAAAGTTTTTTTCTATAGTTTTTAGTTGTAAGTAGGTGTCAATATATAACTAAAAAGCGTGTACGTCAGAATAAAAATCCTTGTTTAGCTTAGTTAATTCCTTTTTGTTTAGCTTTATTTAATCCTTTACAAAAATTAATAAAATAAAGTAAAAGAATACAATTTTCCAAATAATCACGTTTTACAAAACCGATTTTGTTTACTTTTTTACAATCTAATAAATTAGCTGTTTCGATCCGGCCTGCAAAAATAATAGATTTATTTACAATTTTGTAATTAATAAACAAACCGATTCAGCAATAAATTTTAATTAAAACACATAGGGTCTACTAAACAAATACCGTTTTAAATTTTCAAATAAAGTAAATAATTAAATAATAAATTAGATTTTTTAAATAATACAAAATTGCAATTAAATCGAATAGAAACGTTTTAAAGTCATTGGACAATTTTAGTGCTAATTAGTTCCAAAATTTTAGCAGGGTTAGTTTTGAATACAAAAATGAAGTTTGTTTTCTGTTTCGGTTTTCCAGCTCTCATAACAAATTTCATTCACTCTGTCAAGATCCTTTTTACCAACTCCCCAACACTGTTTTATATGAGAGGTACACATTCCCCTCATAGAACTCACCCCCCATTAGAGCAGATCTGACTCTATTAGATTTTCCCAAGGAAACCCATAGTAATTATTTTCTAAGAATTTACTTTATGGATATAGCAATTACGAACTGATCTATACCAATGGATCTAAATCTGACACAAGAGCTGGAGCTGCATTCGCATCCTCCACACATGATTACTCCTACTCCTTACACCCTTCATGTAGTATTTTCTTAGCCGAAGTCTTGGCTATTTATAAAGCTACCGAACATATAAAGCGAACCAACAAACATCTCTGGGCTATAATTACAAATTTACTTAACTCCATTCTCTCTTTAAAGGCTTACACCCTTTAATCTTAAACATTGAAGACAACCTCCAGAGAATTAATATTCAAGGAAAGGAAGAAAATTAATATTCAAGGAAAGGATTGCCTAGCTCAATACCTATTAATTCCGTTTTTTACTACAGAGACCTACTAGTATACTACAAAAGATTTTTTCAAACCCCGACCTGACGGAAATTCGAAAACATTCATTCTCCGTTATGGCTAGACTGAGAATAGGCCATTCAGGATTAACACATGGCTTCTTAATAGACAAATCTGATCGTCCCATGTGCAATCATTGTGTCACTATAGGTAGGTAGGTAGGTTGATTTAAAGTGAGTGGGTATAACACCCTTTCACCGCGACCGATCGGTCTATTGTGGCTCACACCTTTTTATATTTCTCCCACCAGGTCCAGACTCCTAATAAATCTGATGATCCTGTTAGGAAAGAGATCTTTTACCTCCCCCGGCAACAAGGTGTCATTGCCGAGGATTGCGAATCTTAATCGTGCCATTGCTGGACACGAACACAGTATGTGTTCTGAAGATTCATCCCCCTCCATGCACATGCGGCACTCGGCGTCTTCCGCTAGGCCGATCTTGTGCATGTGGTATTTTAATCTGCAGTGTCCCGTGTACAGTCCCACTGGAGTTTTAAGGTGTACCCTTGATTGCTCCAGTAGTTTGACAGTACATTGTTGGTTTGGTGGGCTTATGAAGGCCTTCGAGTGTCTGAGACCAGGAAGTCCATGCCAGCACCGAAGATTTTCTCTTTGTGTCCAAGCTGCTATGAACTGCTTGGCCGTTCCATAAGATATACCGATGACCGGTTTCGGCCCTGTGAATTTTGTCTCCGCCCCCCTTTTGGCAAGGAGGTCTGCAGAATCATTACCCTCTAGGGCGGTGTGTCCAGGTATTCACAATAGTGTAACCTTATTGTTTTGATCCATTTTGGTCAGCGCATCCTTGAAATTTCAGGCGGTTTTAGAATTTCACCGGCTGGATTTAAAAGCTTTAGGAGCTGCTTGACTGTCGGAGAATATTTTAATTGTCTTACGTGCGCAGTGCCGATCAACCAGCGATCTAGCGCACATCTCAATAGCAAATACCTTCGCTTGAAATATGGTTGCGAGAGTGCCCAGGCTAAAGGAAAACTCTGCCCTCGGCCTCTGTCCATATATTCCAGCTCCAACACCGTCCTTGGTTTTGGAGCCATCGGTGTACCAACAGATGTCAGCCCGGAGCAGGTCGGTCGTTTTTCGGCTCCAGTCCTCCCTTTGTGGGGATACAACAAATGTAATAGCGTTTCTTAAAACATTTGCATTATTAACATATATCTAACCAAGGTCTTCCATGTGAGCACGTGCTCACTATATGTGTGTGTTTGTACTTGTATATATCTGTACGTCTGTATATACGATATGTGGTATTTATAAATATATGTTTGTCTCATCCAATACGATATTTTATCTGACCCTATTCTGTTATATTTTACTAAATTCTAATTACATGTGTTGCTGATATAGAGTAATAATCTAACTAACCAATCTAAAGTTTATTTTTCATTGTCACAAATTTTGGTTTATAAGTAAACTTTTAAATTTTTTTAATAACAAAATTATAGAAACCATTTTAAAAATTGTCAGCTAAGAATGAAACCTAAATATTAATGACCTATTAGGAAAAGTAAAAGCTTCTACTTAGGTAGTGTCAATGTAGAGGTATTTTTTTAAGGCATTATTAAAAAAGCTACAAATTTCCTTAAAAAGTGTAATGGTTTATCTTTTAATCTAGCTGTAGAACATACATATAAATTAATTTTTTTAAATATATCCAGACTCTGATATTTCGCCATGCTAAGTTTCGGCTTACCGCACAAATGTGTGTATATTACGCGAAATTTTTTAGTCACAAGTAAAGAAAAAATTATGGAACTGCAAATTTTACCTTGGAATGTCCTAAAAAAGGAGCGGTAAAGATGCTCGGCCATAAGCGCGACGCGACGCGTTTGGAATAAATGCATCAGTAATCAAACTGAAGCCCGCCCATCTAGGCGATGCGACACCTCGAGGCAAGTCGGGAGGCAAGCAAGCGACAATGTCGCGTGGCATTCGAATCTCATCGGCCTCCCTCGGGTATTATCGTAAAGAATTTCACTTGTTGCTCTGTTTTGTTACACTGCATTAGTTTATATGTTGTTATTTTTGTGACATTTGTATTTTATTATTTTTATATTTTTTTTTTAATTAATTGAAATAAAAAAAATGTTTAGTGGATTCTGATTTCAGGATATGTGAAAGCAACGTTTTTTTCGGTGTTCTATACATACACGCCTGCAATAAACTGAGAAGTTCAAATAATTTTTCTTCCTACATGCGAAAGTATTTGAAAAAGGTTCTTGCATCTTATCTGGAAATAAGTGATAAAATTCTCCACACGTATTTCTCTTTCGATTAATTTCATGGACCCAAACTTTCCTTTTCTTTTTCTTTTCTTCCTCCTTTATAGCAGCAAATTGTTCCAAACACAAAAAAATCTTCGTCCGATGAGTACTCCAGAACAGCTCGCAACCGACTGCCACATTTTGGAAGAGTTCGCGTCGCGTCGTGCTGCGTTGCGCTAGAAGGCGAGCACCCCAACATCATATATTTAAGGGGTATTATGGACAGAACTTCCTCTAATTTCAGATCTCAATACATTAGGAGGCCAAGATTTTTGGATAGGAACTTGGCCTCTGTTTTACATAGGTGTTTTTGGTGCGGGGGATTCATTGCCTAATTTTTCAGTATACCTTGCCCTGTAGGTAGATCCTAAACGTAAGACTAAATACGAAGTGCAAAAAAGCTACGTACTAAAACCTTATATCAATATATAATGAAAACGTGAATAGAATATCTATGGGTGAAATATGATTAAAAAAACAAGCTTATAATTTTGGTACAATTTTTTTTTTGTTTAAGCAAAGTCTGTTGGAACATAAGCATATTTTTTAAAAATATTGTGGCAAATGTGGGCGAGGTCAAACCTTTGTTTAGACACTTATGTTAGTCAGAAAAATGGAAAAACCTATTAAAACATCCGACTTTTTAATCGAGACTGTATAACCTTTTAAATCTGCTTGACGCTTTACTGAAGTCCTTTTTATAATATATACTTAGTTTACATTATTTTCTCTTTAAATTATTTACTCAATCATTAAATGGTTTTTGATCTTAAGCTAAAAAGAAGAAAAATAGGCAACAAGTGTATTGAATCGGCCATTTTGACTGATTTGCTGAACCCCAGCCCTTTTCACGGAAATTGACCAAAGCCGAAAGTGGTCGAAGTCAAACCTTTGGTTGGGCATTTATATTAAATTAAGCAGCAAAATCGAAAAAATTATTAAAATCCCCAACTTACTAATCCGGACTTTATCACCTTTAAAATATTAAACTTAAATCTGCTTGATGCTTTAATATAGTTGTTTTAAAAATGTATATATTTAGTTTACAATATTCGCTTTTTAAATTAATTATCTAATCATCAACTGTTATTTAATGTTTTTGACTCTCCGGGATTCCTAAAATTTTCCACTCGAGCATCAAGGAAGCATCATTTAAAAATGTCAGCTGAGATGTTGCCAAAATGTACAAAGTTTTCTACTGGTAAACAGAGAGAAAACTGAAAATATGGCACTATAAGCTCTAATTTGTGTTTTTGTAAATTATTTTAAAGCCTATTTAAAATAAAGATAAGTTACAATAACTGCCATTTAGCATGTTTTTCATATTTTTTACTTTTAGCAATTCTGCAAACCGAAAAAATATTTCATCAAGATACGGTTAGCATAATATAATATTAAACCATTTTCCGTAGTGAAAGTGCCCAATTTTGTATTTTAAAACAAAATAGGATACACTTTTTTTCAACAAAAAAGTAATAAAAAAAAACCTAAAATAATAAGGTTGTTTTTAAAGTTTCGTTTATTATTTAACTTAAGATATAAGTATTGTATCCTGCAAAAAAACCAGGGATAATAGAATCATGGCACCCTCTTTTTTCTGATACCGGTTTATTATGCTAGGAACTGATAGTTCGCTCAGTTGGCGGACCCATTTAGACGTTTCGAAAAATATTGAGGGGCTAATATTTTAAAAAGTATTAATTATTTATTATATTGAGCAGAGAGGTTGGCTAGAAAGGGATGTGATGAAAAAGCTTAACATCCTAAAAAGTACTATTCATTTTGTTAAAAAAATTGCAGAAAACACACTCCTTTGAGATAAGGGCTGAAAGTGGTCGTCCTAAACTATCGAATCAAGGACAAGACAATAATTTAGTTAATGTTTTGAGGAACCAACCATTTAAATCTGTAGTACAATTTGCTCTACAATTTTACTTGGAACCTCCGATTTTTTTGGGGTAAGTGCACAAGGACTTGGTGTATGTTATTTTATCGAATTAAGGTTCAATGCGGAGGTATATATAGATCTACTACAGAATATTATGTTTTCTTCTGTACTGGATCGATTTCCGGACAGAAATTTTATCTTTTAGCAAGATAAGTGTCCCGTTCATAAGGCCCGGCAAGTCAATGAATGGATGGAAGAGCAGAGTATCAGGGTTTTACGTAGCCCGCACGAAGTCCGTATTAAAATGTTCTGGAAAATGTTGGGGGCTTATTAGTTAAAAAAATAAATGAGGAAAATAAGCAAAGGCCGCAAAATGTAAACGAACTTAATAATAAAGTTTTAGAGGCGTGTAATAAGTTACGAGGAAATCCGGACTACGCCCGGGCGTTGATTCATTCGATGCCCGGAAGGCTAAACTCTGTCTTAGAAAAAAACGGGGCCGCAATAAAATATTACATTTGTTTGGAAGAACATTTAAGTTTGTTTAAATTTATTAAATTGTTAATTAATTTATTAATTTGTTAGTTTTTATAAAATATAATGATTCTCTTTTACCTTTTGCTTCATTTATAGTAATTAAAAGTAAAACAAAGTAAAAAAAGGGCGATTTACAAAAATTAGCAGAAAAGGCAAAATTTGAAAATTTTTTTGCCCAAGATTTAATGGCCGTCACTGTACAACAATAATTAATTTATATTTAGAACGATAATTTTTTTATATTAGTTTCAATCTTTACTAGTGAAAAAGTTAGGTTATATATTTAAACATAATGTATTTATTTTTTAATCAACATCTAATTACTAAATTGAACTTAAAAAAACTTATTTTTAGCCTTAATTCGAACTGTCCCTATATATTTTTAGGTCAAACTGGCGATTAAAACATTTATTAATACATGTTACCAAAATTAATCAACATAATTATATTTTAAATTCCTGAAACTTTTTCCATTCCCTAGTGCACATAAAGGCATTTTAACAAAAATATTTAATCAAAAGAGTTAAATGTCATATTTTTCCAATTTGCTGTCATAACATTAGTCATGTGACAAATACCAAAATAGTTTTAAGAGTTATTTGACGCACACAATATGCAAATTAAATAATCAAATAAAGTTTTGTAATAGTATATTACATACCGAGAGTGGTAAGAAGCCCATTACACACGATTTCGAAAATTCGAAAGAGTGTGTAATGGGCTTACCACTCGAGTTGTGTACTATACTTTTTCTACGACTTTATGTTTAGTTTTTTTATAAATAAAAGCAGAAGATTATGTAAACTTTAAGTAACAATACAAATAATAATACAAACATTTGCGTTGTCAAGGCGATGCTATTTGTTTCATAGCCAGCTTTACGTAAAATCTATTGAAAGTTTTCAAGATTTTGGGGGCTCGCGGCTAATGCGATTGTGGAACTGTTACGTATATATATATATATATATATATATATATATATATATATATATATATATATATATATATATATATATATATATATATATATATATATATTACGTAACTGCCCTTACGCATAGTTTGGCTTCTTACAGTATAGTGTTTGTAATTAGAGATTTACTGATAAAGTAGACGGTGTGTAATTAGGTTCTTACTAATATAGGAGTAGAAAAAAATATATTAATAATTAATTTTTTTATACTGTACTATAAAACGCACTTTCAGATACTTGGTTTTAGCCCGGAAAATAAACTTTTACAGTTTTAAGTCCGGTATAAAAAATTACCGGACTAGTCCTTTAAACCTTTTTTTAGGATTTGTTGATATAAAATTCTCCCACTTCCATACATACCCAACATGCTCTAACTTATATTATTTATTTAACTACACAAAAAAAAACCTTAGATCATAAAGAGGATATATTGTAACTCAAAAACTGACAACCACTAAATTTTCATTAATATTCGTGCATATTTACTTACAAGGTCATAAAGGACAAAAATTCTTTCTTATACCGATTTTCTGGGTATTAGCTGCCTAGAGCCGCATTAGATTTTTGCAAAATTTTATCAGGAACCAGATTTCTCTATTTTATCAATTTTACCAAAAATAATTGTAAAATAAAATTTATTTTTAACTGACTTTACTTTTTACCTTGACATAAATAAAAACAGGACATTTATATTTCCTGGATGTATCAACGCAGTATTTTCGTCAAATATAAATTTTCTGTCAGTAATGACAATGTTTCCACTAGTAAACAAAAATCTAAAAATCCGCTTCCAAAGTAGACAGTTAATGATTATTTAGTGGATATACGAAGCAGGATAAAAATACGTTATTATTTTAAAACATAAATTTCGACAGTACAATATGAAACAAAATATTGTACAGTGACGGCCATTAAATCTTGAGCAAAAAATTTGTCAAATTTTGACTTTTCTGCCAATTTTTGTAAATCGCTCTTTGTTACCTTGTTTTACTTTTAATTACTATAATTAAAGCAAAAGGTAAAAGAAAATATCTATATTTTATAAAAACTGACAAACTAATAAATTAATTAATACTTTAATAAATTGAAACAAACGTAAATATCTTTCCAAACAAATTAAATATTTTATTGCGGCCCCGCTTTTTTCCAAGACAGAGTTTAGCCTTTTAGGTATCGAATGGACCAAAGCCCGGACGTAGTCCAGATTTCCTCGTAACTCATTCCACGCCTTTAAAACTTTATTCTTAAGTTCGTTTACATTTTGCGGCCTAAACTCATTTTCCCTATTTTTTTTTTTTAATAATAAAAATATTTTCCGTAACATTTAAATCCGGACTACGTGCGGGCCACGGTAAAACCCTTATACGCTGCTCTTCCATTCATTTATCGCATATGAACGGAACACTTATCTTGCTGAAAGATAAAGTTTCTGTGCGAAAATCGATCCGGTACAGAAGGAAGCATGATATGCTGTAATAGATCTATATATACCTCCGCATTAAACCTTCCTTCGATAAAATAACATACACCAAGTCCTTGTGCACTTAGCCACCCCCCAAACATTTACCGAAAATCGCCCACTACTTTTGTCCTTTTGGGTATATTTTTCATCAAATAATGGTGTTTCTTGAGATCTGTATACCTAAAGTATTCCATTGTAGCACGACTGAAACACTTTTTTTTTATCTGTAAATATTTCATTTTCCCAAAAAATCGGAGGTTTCAGGTAAAATTGTAGAGCAAATCCAATGCGTTGTTTTTTATTTTCATTTATTAAAAATGGTTTTAAGGCTGCCGGGTGGCAGCGCAATAGGCGTTTTTCATGATTTTTTTTTATTAGCTTATTGCAAAGCCACATGAAAATAAAGGCCAAAAATATTTTTTCACGATTTTTTTGGCCTCCGGAAACGCCTTAAAAATCAATTTTTAGTTTGAATTTTGTAGGCCCGTGACGTCACGGCCCTAAATTTTCTATTGGTGGAATTTCTGCTTTGTTGTCAGCTTTTTGTTATTCGATACGCCTGTCATCAAATATCGATATGCGCAACATCTACAAAGTTGGCGTTTCCTGTCAATTGTCATATTGTCAATTAATATTTATTAATAATTTCTAATTTGTAAATAGTGTGTGTTCTTTCCAAATATTCCAATTTATTACTATAGTTATTATTATCGCCAAACTTTCCTTGATATGAACCCTTTTTACGAGTAAACTGCCGTTATTTTATACAAAATGACAAAAAAGTGTATTGTTATTATTTGCGAAACCAGAAGCCGGCCGAGTTTAGGATCTTCAAAAATATTCTTTTCTCTTCCAAAACAAGACGATAGGAGAAAAGCCTGGTGTGCTGCTGTAGGTATTGGGAAAATGCCCAAAGGACATGCCTATTATTGTTGTGAAAACCATTTTGATATAAGTTTTTATGTTTTATTCCAATTGAAACTATTTAGGTAGTCTGGCTGTGTTTTTGTGTAAAGACTAAAAAGCATTTCGCATTTTAGCATTTCGTTAAAATCGATATGATTGTCGATATCGATAGTTCCTAAACAGACTTGGCATCCATGTTGAATTTGATTGGTTAGGGGAGTGGCGGGCTATTTAAATTACAATGATAATTAAACCTTAAATAGAAAAGTATGGGGTTTGTATTTTTCCGTGTTATTTAGCAGGTTTTGCTTAATTGTGTTTCTACTTTTAATTTTTACACACAACATTATAAATATCAATTGAGTGAAAATACCCTATTCCGATATTTGACTTATTCTTCGCTATCATTCTAACCGATGCTGGAAAATTGCTTTTTATTTTTGCTCTAACTACATATTTAAATGATTGGTTTCTTAAAACATGAACTAAATTATTGTCTTGTTCCTAATTCAATAGTTTGGGGCGACCACATCCAGCTTTTTTCTCATAGAAGTGTTTTTCCTGCCATTTTTTTAACAAAATGAATAGAACTCTTTGGGATGTTAAGCTCTTCCGCCACATCACTTTTTGGTCAACCTCTCTGCTCAATATAATAAATAATTAATATTTTTTTGATCCAAAGTTAAGTTTGGCATTTAAAAAAATATTTTTAGACACTAACAACGGACACGTGTTTCTTTATTAGGTTTTTCAATAAGTATTTATATTCAGTAGAAAGTGGCATAAGCCTATTTTACGAATGGGAAAACGAATTGCCCAAGATTTAATATCGGTTACTGTACATTATTCGTCCGAAAACCTTTACAAAATTCATTTCGCAGTTACAAACATATCACTCATACAATAAAAAAATAAGTTTCCAGACTTATGACCTAAATATCTATTATCTCATCCCATCACAAATAAACGTTTTATTTTTTTATACTTTTCGGTCCACCCTGTTTAGACACACCAATAAAAGAAATTACTGCACAAGGTTTGCATTATACCCAATAAATTATTATGTGCTACAACAAAATTAAAAACAATAAATATATATAAAGATTTATAAAATTAATTAACTGAATCAGCAACAAATTTAAATTAAAACCGTCAAAATGCTTTGGATACAGCAAATAAAACCCAATTTAATTTACAAATGAAAGTAAATAATTAAGTAAAAAACGCATCTGCAATCAATGCAAAATGGCAATATAATTGAACAGCAGCGTTTTTAAATTTAATTAACATGGAGCGTTACAGCGCACATTATTGTAACGATTTTATTAAAATAATTTAACAATTAAAATTTTGCATTTTGTTATTTATTAAAACAAATACTTGTTAAAAATTTGAAATAAACAAATAATTTGTGAAATAAAATGATTGCTATTTAAATTTTTAATAGTATATTACATACCGATTAGGGAAATGTATCATTACTGTCGAGGAATTAGTTGAATTTGGTTAAATTTAATCTATCAGATCAGATATTATTGAAAATTTTTCTCTAAGGTTTGTATACCATTTTATTAACAATCACAACGTTATTATAAAATTAAATATTTTATTATGTCAAATGTAGTAAAAATGTCATAATACAGGGTGGCCGGCCATATTTTGACCCATTTTAATCGAGAATAACTTTGGAACAAATAAAGGTATCAAGATGCGGTTTTTGCAGATGCATTTATATTTATTTAAAGTTTATTCTCGTACCTTCACGATTTTATTGTGACATTCCATTAGCTCAAAAACAAAATGGCCGATTTTCCATTATAGGACAACTATGTTATTTTAAATGGAACACCCTGCATATGTTTCTATATTTTCATAAAAAAATATTTTCAGCATATCAACGTAAGTCAAAGAGCTTACAGTTGGTTCATGAAAAAAAAAATGGCCCATAAATTTTTTGCTTTGACATACCACACCAGACTGTGACTTTTGGCGAATCTCTAACGTGTTCGTTATATTGTCGAGGATTTTCTGTTGCCCAAAACCTGCAGTTATGCTTATTTACTTTTCCATTGAGGTGAAATGTGGCTTCGTCTGACATTATTAGACTATCCAAAAAATGTATATTGTTCCTTACTAAATTTTGAATTCTCTGGCAAAATTCCACCCTTTGTGGAAAATCAGTTTCTTTTATTTTTTGCAACGTTTGAATTTTGTATGGCTTTAATTTAAGTTCTTTTTTCATGATTTCTTGTACTGTAGTTTTATGAATATGGACTGAACTTGAGATTTTTCTTGTTGACAATGTTGGATCTTCCTGAGTTATCTCCAGAATTTGTAACGTTTTATTTAGCAAATTCTCATTGTTTACTAATTTCTTTTTACGGGCTAAAGATCCTGTACTCCAGAATTTTCTGTACCAGATTTTAATTGAATTTTTTGTGGGTGGAGCTTTATTAAACATGTTTCTAAATCTTCGCTGGGTTTCTTTTACTGATTTGGTTTCGGCAAACATAATAACACAACACAAACATTTTCCTTTTTCGCTTAACGAGAACATTTTGCGCTTCCTAATTAAAATAACTTGTCAAAAATGACCAACAATGGCTGACAATGAGGCTTGTTGCTGTTATGGAAACGAGATAACTTTGTTTTCACAGGCGACTTTTCAAAAAATTCTTTTAAAATATATTCCTATTCGACATACAGTCAATTCTTTGGAGGTCAATAAATGCGTTATTTTTTAAGATAACCATAGCTTGTGTTACATTTTTTTAAAGGGGAAAGATTAAATTTTAAGAATATTGAAACATATGCAGGGTGTTCCATTTAAAATAACAAAGTTGTCCTATATCGGAAAATCGGCCATTTTGTTTTTGAGCTAATGGAATGTCACATAAAAATGGTAAAGATACGAGAATAAACTTTAAAGAAATATAAGTATATCTGCGAAAACCGCATCTTGATATCTTTATTTGTTCAAAAGTTATTCGCGATCAAAATGGGTCAAAATATGGACGGCCACCCTGTATGTCATTTATTGCTTTGAGAGCATTCAAACATCTACTGATTGCGACATACAAACATGTACTGGTGATAGGGACATAGCAATGACGCATACCTTTAAACAATTTTTAGTTTCTTATTTGATCTTTTAAATTTGTGTTAAGAAAAATGCTAAAATGTTGTCGGATAGTAATAATAGATATTCTAACAAGGGTGCCCCACCACAACTCAAAAAAGCTGCAGAAGGAGCCGAAGCAAGTTTACTTTCGGAGAAAAGTAGATGGCGGTATTAAAAAGCGTTTAAGATATACGAATACTGGTGTTAAAAAAAAATGCTAAAAATAGTGCGTTGGAGACAGTCTTGATGGCATATTTAAGTGACATGGCGAAGGAAAAAAAGCCCTCTTCTCTCTGGGCTATTTACAGCTTAATACGAGCCTTGATGCATTTAAGCTTAAGGATTGATATAATAAAATATAACAAACTCCTTGCATTTTTAAAACGTTAGAATATAGGCTTTGGGACAAAGAAATTATTAAAAATAAAAACTACGCAAATTGATATTTTAAAGAAAATAATTTCCATTAAAATTCTGGAAACAAAAACTTTTAAAAGTAAATTATTTATGATAACTGACATAAATTGGATGAAAATTGTAAAATAATTTATTCAGGTACGAAAAAAATATTTAAAATGGGAGATTTTTTGTTTAATATCGATCGGGAAAAGCTCGGAATCAACTTTTTGGTCACAACTCTATGTCTAAATCCCCTTATAAAATTGCTTGCTTTTTCTTCCTGAAACGAAAACTTACACAAGACATGCTTTTAAAAGGACGGCAGCTACGTTGCTGGTTAACAGCGGAGCAGATATTTTATAGCTGAAGTGCTTAGGGGAATGGTGGTCCAGTACAGTTGCTGAAAATAATCTGGATGCATCTGTACCTAACAAACTAAACCCGCCAATATGATATATTCAACAACTTTGGCACTGTCCTCCTGTAGCGATTCAAGCTTTCTACCTCCTCTTAACATTACGGGGCCAAGAAATAACATTCTCTACCAGTGAAACTTCAAATCATCAGGGCGACTCCTTAAATATTTTGATTAAAGCCTTCAATAAGTCAAATTTGACCAATAATTTTAACAAATAATATGTAATAAATTGTTTAATTTTTGTTGTTTATTATGTTGTTGATTTTGTTAAAAAAATTATTTATATATTTCATATTCTTTATTGAAATACAAATAAAAAAGGTTTTATGACTTTTTACGATAAAGATAATATTTTTGGAGAAATGAATTTTTAAACGTTTGAAAAATCTCAAATTTGAGTAATTATAACTCATGAAAAATAAATATTAATAAAGATAATAAAATAAAAAATACACTATTTTTTTCTTTATACAATAGTTAATAATATCCTTAATTGAGATTTTAAAAAAATATATTGTTTATACAGGTTTTTTGATTGTTAATTAGGCGCGCTCACAAGTATGCGTCCCTTACCTTTAAGTATCGCCGTCTCTCTGACTCATACGCTGCATCCGCCCCTCTGTGTCCCGAATAATTATTTATCCTTTATCTTAAAGACTAGTAACTTTATCAAAATTGTTAAAAAAAGTAATGTTAGTAATAATTCAATTATCTACAATTCGTTTTAATAAGTTTTTTCCTGAAATCAATTTTACAAAAGTTATTGGAGATTTTTTTACCTGTAAGCGTGCGTAATAAACAATCAAAAAACCTGTATAAACAAAAAAAAATCAAATCTCAATTAAAAAATCTTATTAACTGTTGTATAAAGAATAAAAAAACATATTTTTTTTGTTTTATTACTTTTAAATATATATGGGTTAAAAGAAACCATATTTAAGATTTTTCTAACTTTTAACAATTTAGGGTAAGTCCGGGGTAGTTGGCCATAGTTTTTTCTAAGCTCTATTAGAAATCAAATACTTATGTTTTTATAATTATATTTATTTTTTATTAAACTTTAACGAATCAACTATCATATTATAAACATAAAAGTAACAATTTCTAAAGAGATCACCTTATTAATTCAAGTTTTTTTTAAATCACAATTGGCCATCTCTCCCGAGGTGTCCGGGCGTGATGGCCATGGCATTAGAGGTAAGATGGCCATAACTTAATTCTAGGCTTATAATTACTTTTTGGTCTTATTTTTTACTTTTAAGTCTTCTTTTCTCCTCGTCGCCACATTTGGAGCACATCGTTTCAAATGCAGTGCAGTGTTCGTGAACCCAAAACAGGCACACTGTACATTGAAGCCAGTCTTCGATGAGAAGTGTTTCGTAATAGTTCTCACCACACCCACGACAGTTGTCCTTTTCGTCTAATTTTCTTTTCTTATTCTTATCTGACAACATTTTTAATGGAATATCGTCACTATTATCAGATAGTCTTCGAACGGCTTTTCTTTTTACACATCGAATAGTACCTTTTATTGTCTCTTCTTTTTCCTTCTTTATTTTGACACATTTTCTTACGTTTTCCTTTTTTAGACTTTTTCTGCAGCATCTTTTCTAATTTTGATGTGTTCATCCGAAGTCAATAGTTTTCCAACTTGCTTTGCTCGTTTACGCACTTCAATCAATTTTTGTGGAATAGGTGATATATCCTGTAAAATTCGAGATGGGGTGTAATCTGGATCTTTACTGAACGAAGCCTCTCTCGGAGAGCTCGGGTGTGAAACATTAGACATCGTGGCAGTTTTTACGGAGATTTTGGGGCTATAGTTTGTATCATTTCTTGGTTCATAAGAACAACCTGGTATAGGTTCCTTTTCATTGTCCAGAGCAGATGTACAGTGGGGAAGCACTTGTGTAACAGAGGTATTCGTCGAGTCCCTTGTAGATTCTTGAATAAACGCATAATCTGGCACCGCTTCTGGGTTGAGGGGATACACTCCAGTTGCTTTAAATCCAGCAATTGCATTTTCCGACGATGCTGCTTTACCCCAAGCCTTGCTAAGTAAAGCTCCGAAAGAAAGCCTGGTTATTCGACGTCCTGGGTTTTGGATCAGCCAAAGTCTACACTGTTCATAAAAGTGATGTTTTAATGATTTAAAAACTGAGCGATCTAAGGGCTGGAGATAATGAGACGTGTGACTGGGCATTGATATCAAAATAATGTCATTCTGATTGGCATATTCCAACATTTCCACGGAATTGCAATGAGTTGAGTGGCCGTCTAACAGAAGAACAACTTTTCCGGCTGATTTCCTTGGAACAAAGTGTGTTTTTAACCATTCTAAAAATATTTCTGACGCTATGTACGCTGATTTTTGAGACATGAATAATTTTGATCCTGGAGGCAACCCGTCTTCAAACTCGGGTTTTTTATTTTTTCCTTTCATTATACAAGCAGGTGGCAAGAACGTGCCTTCCGCATTGCAGCAGGCTATAATGGTTATTGTCTCCCCTTTTTCAGTTGATGTTACTGTGGAAACCGCCTTAGAACCTTTTTCAGCAAGCACGTGTCCCGGACGACTGTTTAACTGTAGGCCAGATTCATCCATGTTAAATACGCAGTTAGGAGGTAGCATCTCATTGTCTTGGATAAGGACGCTTTCAAGCAGTTGAGAATATGCATTAACTTCTGATCTATTCAAGGCGTTGACTCTAGCCAAAGAAACCCCTTCTGACTTCCTTAGTGTAATATCGGTATTTCTGCTTAAGAACATCTGCAACCAGTCATATCCTGCTTTCTGATTTTCTTTGTTGAATCTATGCTTTAATTTTAACTGTTCGGCTAATTCGTAAGCAATTTTTCTCACGTCATCCATTGTTAAAGGAAAGCTTTTAGCTTGCATTGTTTTAATATGAGTAACCAATTTCTTCTCGTTTTCTTCTCCAAATAAACTGGGTGGTCCCATAGGTCCTTTCTTGTCATTATTTGTCTTTATTCTTCTTTCTAATGTTTTTCTATGTATTTGGTACTGGAGACCTGCCGCTAGTACGGATAATCCATCATTTTTCACAGCACTAATAGCTGCTTTTAGTGATTCTTCTGACCAGTTTCCTCTCACAGCCACTGCCTTTCTCTTATATTTATTAGGCATCTACAACAAATATAAAAATAAATCAATTATTTGCATAAAACATCATTTCTGTACCATGGCACTATGGCCATCATATACCGACTGCAATTGGCCATCTCTCCCTTTTTTCCGGGAGAGATGGCCACAACAAAACTAAAACAAGACATGACACGAAACAAATAATTTTGAGGTTCTAACGTGCATTGTTCGTATACTTTGCAACAAATACAAATATCACCATTATTTTAAGAAACTAACACCACAATTGTGTAAAACAATTAACATCAAAAAATATTCACAGTAGTAAAAATAAAAAAAAAAAAGATTTACTTACTTTTTCTTTTTTTTTCGCCAAATGTCTTGCCGTACCGTTACTCTCGCCGACGATGCGCAGCGAACTAAATGCTAAACAGTGACATCTAGTGAGCGATTCCTTGAAATATTTCGATAGGCCATCTCTCCCATATGGCCATCTACCACGGAATTACCCTATATCTCCAAAAATATTACCTTTATAGTAAAAAGTCGTAGGACCTTTTTTATTAGTATTTTAATAAAGGATATAATTATCAGGTTAAAAAATAACAATTTCTTGCAATTGTTTAAACATGGCAACAGGCCATATCTACAATATAGCAATTTAAAGGACTCTATAAAAAAAATGGGGTGGAATAGTTTTCGGTACTCATGCGCCAATTCCTCCTAGACTATTAGTAAATTTATTAATTAAATACTTAACTTTATTGAATGAGTAAGACAAATGAGAGAAGAACACGATTGCGGAAAATGAGTGAGGGAAATGAGTGAGGAAAAAGGGTAAGGAAAATGGGTGTGGAAAATAAAAGAAATAAGTATATTTTAAATTAAATAATACATTTTTAAAATAATCCCATTAACTTTTTAAAGCAACAAATTATGCACTTTATCCAACAGCTAACCTTTCCAACGTTAGAAACTTAAAAAGTTTCTTTTTCTATTATTTATTGGTATTTAAATTTTTTTACCAGTTTTTTTACCCAAAAAAATCAAATATTTCAGTACAAAGCACCAAAAAAACAACGCTTAGGTATTTTTTCCAGTACGTGCATCTTTTAATTTTACGTAAAATATGTCTATAAGTGTTAAATACAAGGACTATGAGACTTGGCGAAAGAACCTTAAAAGCAAATGAAATTTTCTGCACGAAATAGAACTGGAAGTGACAAAGTTTTCTTACTTAAATAAAGAAAGAAAGTAAAAGAGGTAGGGAAAGAAAGAAAAAGGGAAAAAGAGGAAGAGGGAGGGAAAGAGAAAGAGGGAGTAGTGTTTGGGACAATTAATCTATTATAGATAAAAACAGTCTTTTTAAGGTTAATATATGTAGACTGTTTAATTTTTACTTTTTTGTTGTAATTTATGTAAAAAATATTTTATTTTGTTTGTGTACCATTTTTAATTGTGGTAAATATCAGAAAATATGTAAGAACAATCAGAGCGTGTTTGTTTACGCGATAGTAGTTTAAAGAAAAGTCTGACAGTGGTAGGGATATAGACGATGTGTCGGTAAACTATCATATTGAATCAGAACATGATACAAATTCGGATTTACCTAAATTTGAAGACAATAATTTAGGTGCAGAATAGTGCGCCAGACCAAATATTTTTCCGACGCAAGCACTGTGTATATTACACGAAACGCTTCACCGTGTTTTCTCCCCTATCATACCTTTGTTATCGTAACACATAAAGATATGAGAATAAAGATGTAAATTCACATAAGTGAAAAAAATTGAGAAAGTAATGTCAAGTGATTTCTGAGATATTCGATTTTAAAAATGCCCAAAATTACTTCTGACTGACTGATTGACTTTTCAAAATTATGGGGCACTTTTTAAGAAAGTAAAAATTAAAAATGTGGTATGTAAGTAGGTTTTTAACTACAAGTTAAAAAAAAATTCTTAAAATTGTACATTTTTACTTTTTACCATATAACCGCCCCTGAAATAGGGGCGGTTTTACAGGGCTTATTATAATAAATTGCAATTTTATGGACCCGAGTCTCCGAGGTTATAATAACACAGGCCTACAAAAAAAAATGATGTGTGCTGAGTGTCGGACTAGGATTTTGTGGCGTATTTTTTTCCGCTGAACACGAATCTGAAGTCAAACTATGGAGTCAAATAGCAAAAAATCGAAAAAAAACCCAAAAAACCGACACAGTAAGTTCATTTACCGGCAGAAACCTGCTACCACGGAATGTTTGGACCACGAGTACATAAACTATAAAAGATACAAAAAAAATCATAAAACAGAAAAAAGCTTTTTAAATTGTTTATAAAAAAGTTACATAAACATTTTTGATAAGATATATAATAAAGGAGATATAAACGAAAATCTTATTTTGACTAAAAATTCAGCCCAAAATGGTTTTTTTTTATTACTGTGATTTCTGAGTTTTTCTAATAATAAATGTTACTTATTTGAATCCCAAATCACCTTAAATTCGCAGAAAAAATCAAAAAAAAAATCATTATTAAATTTATACTTTGAAAAAATCCTGAAAATTCATTTTTTTGATTATGACTCAAAAAATATTGCATTTAGACAAAAAGATTATGTAACTTAAGTTAAAAGTCTTAAAAAATACATTTTTCTTGTTTCAAAAAATTTCGTGTATCTTTTATAGTTTTGAAGAAATTGACGTTAAAAAAACGTTAATATCTGAATCCCCAATTTCAACTTTAGATTTGTGATCAGCGAAGAGACAACTCCAGAAAATCCTAGTCTGACACCCGAAAACACACAACACTAATTTTTTTGTTTGCCTATGTAACCTTAACATTTAAAACGCAGGCGAAATTTTATTTTGTCCATGGAACTCAGAAAACACAGAGGAGATCCCACCAAATACACTTATGTAAAATAATGACCATGTTTTTATTTAAAAATCTCGACCAGTACTGCAAGAATTAGATTGAATAATGTTCATAACTTTATTCTAAACGACGCACTCTTTTTACTTTAGGATACATAACTGAGTACCTACCTGCATATTATGTGTGTTGACACAAAAGTTTAAATTAATTTTAAGGGGAGTAACATTGTAAATTACGATAAATTAATTTTCATTCTAAAAACAATAAATATTTGGCATAATTGCACATATTTACAACTTATAAAATCCTTAAATCTATATTTTTAATTTTTTTTAACACAAGGAATAGTTTTTACGCATTTAAGGCAAAAAGCGTAAGTTGCCTGTATATTACTATGGAAGTGGAGTTCAAGATAAGGTTAATTCCAATTGCTTGGAAAATTAGATGCAGCTGTAGGGATTTCAAAGATAATATCCTATTTCTATTTTCACTGACTGGGCTAGGTACGGTTCATAATATTAGAATCTGCATTTTAATAACGCCACGCCGGGTAAAAAAGTTTTTTTTTTAAATTAAAATTTATTATTACTAAAAATTTATTTATTTTAAAAGTCATTTTAAACCTGTAAAATAAATTAAATTTCTCTTTTGTAAATGTAAGAGACATATTGATTTAGTTCAAATCAGACATTTTTATTTTGTTATATGATGCGACAAGTGGTTTATCTTACTTTGAAGGAGAAACAAAAACAAAACGCTTATTGCACTTGACATTGTACACTATAAGTGATATGATAAATGAACTTTGCTTATGTTTTGTTGTATTTAAAAAGCAATTGATTAAAACAAAAACTGAAATTTTTATTCGATGTTGAAATATTTAAATTTTAAATACTTTTTGTCAATAAATTTTAGTCAAATTTTTACTCTCTTTTTATAAATACATTAAAAAAATACCTCCCAGCGATATTAAAATATTTGTCCCAAATAAATACTGTGCCGTAGACTATTTAAAACGTTTAATAGATAAATTAATAAATATTTTGACTTTAAAAAAATCCTGATTAAACTGGATTTTTCTATAAATTTTTATTTTAGCGTCCTAAAGTAAAAAGAATCCGTAATTTAAAATGTGAGTTTTTTGTATGAAGTTAAAATGCGATGCATACATTTTTTGCGTATAACTCAAAAATTAAATATTCTTAAAAAATATTAGTTTTAAGAAAAAAATAGAGCTAATTAAATACTACATAAAAAAGTTATTTACACTTTTTTTATGTAGAATTCATCCTTTTAACGATACAAACTGAATTTTATTCGAGTAGAAGTTCCGCACATCAGTATATTATAAACGCAATTTTTAATTGCATAAAAATAATATTAAAAATATCCTACTGGAAAAGTTAGTCTAAAAACATTTAAAAAAGAAATAACCGGTAATCATTTCAGTACTATGTGAGTACCCTTATGTGTTCTTAAAGAACAGATGGCTGGCACACAAAGAAACTACCATTGAGAATCTCTTGCTACCAGTTTTTTTATCAATTACTTGCCTGGAAAGTTTCTAAAAAATGGGACCACTACGGTACTGGTCCCGGGGTAGAACGAACTAAGCCTGCTAACTTGCAAATCGCCTGAAACAAAAATGACAAAACCCTCCACAAAAACCCAAAAAAAATAAAAAAAAAAACTAAAACACTTATCGACGTTTCGATGGCAAGTCGGTCACCGTTGTCAAGATAAACCCAAATTAACAATTTTTAAGGAATTTTGGTATAAATTCTGTCGGCTTTTTTTAATATTTGTATTGTCATAAATGACATATTAGTGTGCTTGACTGGTGTATTTATATTTATTATATTTTACATTATTTTTTTATTAATGCTGAAGTAACTTCTGGTAAACTTAAAGTCAATTTACACATCACCCTTTTTGTGTTTTTGAAAACTATAAATACACCAGTCAAGCAAACTGATATGTCATTTATGACAAATATTAAAAAAGAGCTGTCAAAAGTTTTTATATCAACATTTTGTAAAAATATGTTTTTAATTACTATTTCTTTTATTTAGGTTTATCTTGACATCGGTGGCAGACTTGCCGACTATTTTTTGAATTTCTTGAGGAGATTTGTCTTTTTGTTTCATTCGATATGCAAGTTCATAGGGGTCAATAGGACATTTTTTAGAAACTGTCCAGGCAAGTAATCCAACGAAAACTTATTAATTCATAAAATAACCTACAAAAAAAAATAAATTATTTAGGTATATTAGGTTAGGTTAAACAAAAGGTTAAAATAATTTAGTATACTTAAAACGAATACACTGACTGAATTCTACCTACAGTGGCGGATCTGGGATTTTCAAATTTGTTTACCTAAATAGTGAGAGATACAACCCGCAACAATGAAATACAAGGTACCTACTTTTGGCCTTAAAAACTAAAAAAAAAATAATGTTGGAATTCGCGAAAAAACTTGATTTTTTTGGGTACCGACCCTCCCCCCAAGAAAAAAACCAGACTTTCGAAACCAAATCCTATCTTTGATCGTCAAATCCCAAATTTCGTAAAAATATCTGCACTTTTCTTTAAATTAAAGGCATCTAAATTATTTGCATAGGAAAATTGTTAAATGAAAAAAAATCAACTGCCTATGATTAAAAAAAAAACATAGATAATTTTGCAAAATCCGGTATTTGCTTTTAAAACTCTTTTCTCTGCAGGGCACCCAAAGAAATTAATTTGTTTTTCAAAAATTCCAAAATAAAGTATTTGCCTTAAGGCCAATAGCACCTGGTATATAGTTGATGTGGGTCCTAGTTGTTAGTTTTTGGAAATAAAAAACTTCAAATTTCTTGATCTGTCGCTTATTCTTCAAAAAAAAAGCTAAAAACCTTTAAATTTTTAGGACAAAAAAAAGAAATACAGAGCTATCCTAATTGTAGTAACACATTTATGCAGGCGTATTTCTGAGCTAATTCTACGAATAGTTTACATAATGTAGTTATTTTGATTTTTTTGGTGCTTTTATTGGTTTATTTTAGTTATGAAATTTCTCATAAAAATTATTGCAAACGATTAAAATATATATAGTCCATTTAAAACGCGGGTGCTGGGTGCCCAATTTCGCTGCAAGTGGAAACTACCTTTAGGGTTCGGTTTTTGGGTCGCTAATTCCGAATTTCGGGGTCCCGTAGCTCGCCAATTCTGGCGTCACCCTTAAAAATTCAAAAAACACCTTTCTATGAGATTTTTGACAAAAATCCTATAAAAAATTTATGAAAACGCCCTTTAGGCAACTAGAAAATAGTCTCAGGGTATGTTTGTTGGTTCGCTGATTCCAAATTTTGGGGTCCCGAAATGCTTAAACTTCGGTGTCACCCCTTGAAGGGCAAAAACACCCTTTCTAGAGGTTGTTTTTTTCAAGGTTTTTAAAATATAATTTTAAATTTTTTTTTATAAATTATTAAATATTGATCATGTATTTTTAATGACAATATAATAATTTGAGCCTAAATTAATTTTTTGGTATTTCACTGGGGGTAAAATAAACCCTAGTCATCCCTACAATATCGTAGAATTAAAAAAAATGCAAGGAAAAAATTTTTGTGCCATTTTCCAAAAATTTTGGATAATTAGCCGTTTCACAACCAAAAAAATATTTGTCTTCCCTTAGGAATTATAAGTACCTCTCGCACCCCTTTTGGGAGCTTAGAAAATAGCCAATTTAAAAAAAAAGTAAAACATAAGTTTTTTGAAAAACAACCCCTAAAAAGGGTATTTTTTGCCCTTTTAGGAGTCACGCCGCGGTTCAAGAGTTTTGGGATCCCAAAATTCGGAATCAGTGACCCAAAAAACGTACCTTGTAAGTATTTTCTAGGTGTCTTAAGAGCATTTTCATAAGATTTTTAAAATATTTTGTTAAAGAAACACTAAAAAGGAAGTTTTTTGCATTTTAAGGTGTGATACCAGAGTTTTTGAGCTGCGGGACCCAAAATTTAACATTTGTCATTCAAAAAACGTATCTGAATCTAAATCTGAAGATGAGGAGGGTGATAGATATCACGGCACCTAGGCCTCAGTAGGCCCGTTGGGCTTCCTCCTCAGTATGCCGCCCATCCTACTGATTTAAAGTAGGTGAGAACGTCGCCGAGGGGAATCTCCTTAATGTCGGCTAAGAAAAGCCAATACTCGCCCAGCATGGATCTTCTCTTGGACGAGAGTGCAGGGCAGTCACAAAGGATGTGCTCCACCGTCTCGTGTTCCTGTTCACAACCTCTACATAGAGGTGTGTCATTTATACCCATTCTATGACAATGTCAGGTCAAAACGCCCGTGATTAGGCTCGCCCTAGGCATTGCCAAGTAATGTTTAGCTGTATCTCTGTCAGGATAGATCAGTAACTTCCTGGAAAAGTTACAGTTTACTGTTTCATCCCATCGTCTTGTAAACTGCTGATGAGAGTGTCTTTTGATTAGGTCCTTCATCTCAGACCCTGTCAGACCCACGAAAGGCTCGGGTCCAAAAGATTTGGTCCCGACAGCCTTCCTGGCCAACGAGTCAGCAATGCGGTTGCCTTTGGAGTGAGCGTGTCCTTTGGTCCAGCAGAGGGTGACCACGTTCCTGCTAGAAGCAGTACCAGTACCTGAGGTGTAGCGTGGTCTCCTCGGGGCTAGTAGTGCCTGTGTGCAATCCGTATGGATAAGCACGACCTTATCAGTGATGTGCCTACTGATTATTTCTTTTGAAGCTATGGTTATGCCTGTGAGCCTAGTTTGGAGGACACTTGGCAACTCACCCATAGCCCATTTGATGTTTAAGTTTAGAGATCTAGAATAGATTCCACATCCTGTACCTTTTTTTGTTTTCGAACCGTCTGTGTAGATGTTGATTACACCTGCCACGTTTATGTTCGATTCTCCCTTGATGTCAATTTTGTAGGGTTTGTTGAAAACAAAATATTGCGCAATAGAGTCGACTTTTGCTTGCAGTAGTGGAAGCGAACCTATCGCCTCAATCCACAAGCCACGTCTTTGTGCGCCAACTCCTACATCGGGCATTATACCAACAGTGCAGAGGCGCAGCATAACCGTCACAACAACCTCCTTGACGAATATGTCAAGGGGTGTGAGGTTTAGGATTACCTCCATGGCCCTAGTTGGTGTTGTTCTCATGGCTCCAGTGATGTTGAGACAAGCCATTCTCTAAACTTGGTCTAGTTTTCGGATGACTGTCGTCTGCTGGGCTCTCTGCCCCCAGACAATAGCACCGTAGGTTAGCATAGGTCTTATGATGGCCGTATAGATCCATAGGGTGGCTCTAGGTGACATTCCCCAGGTTCTGCCTATGGTCCGGCGACACTGCTTATAGGAAATGTATGCTTTTTTGTGTCTTTTCTCCAAGTGGGAGTTCCATGTTAGCTTACTATCAGAGGTTACCCCTAGGTATTTCACCTCTGTAGAGAAGCCCAGTTGTGTGTTTAGGAGTCTTGGGGCGTTCAAGTTCACCATCCTCCTTTTTCTTGTGAAGTGAACCATCTCTGTCTTTTTCGGGTTGATGCATAGCGCGTGATCGGCACACCATCCCTCTATTATCCTGAGGGCAGTCTGCATCCTTTCGCAGAGTACGCTCTGGAATTTCCTTGTGGACAGTATGACCAAGTCATCTGGGTATGCTATGGTGTAGAGATTTTCCTTGTTAAGGCGGTCGATGCGGACATCCCCTCGTGACCTTGCCTCGGATCTTGAAATCCTCTACCCTCATCTGTATCTCTCTTTTTGAGAGCATATTGAAGATCCATCCGCTAACTGTTTCAGGGGTATTCCTGGCAGAAAGCGAATGTAGAATTTTTGGGAAGGTCGTTTTGTCAAACGCGCCTTCTATATCAATGAATACGCCCAAGGTGGACTCTTTATTGTCCAGAGATCTTTCTATACGACCCGCCACTAGGTGAAGCGCCGTATCAGTTGATCTACCTGTGGTGTACGCATGCTGATTTGGATGAGGTGGTCTGCTCTGGAGCACCACGTCTCTGATGAACCTTTCGCATAGTCGCTCCAGCGCTTTCAGAGAAAACGTGGAGACGCTAATTGGTCGGTAGGATTTGGGGGTGGAGAACTCCATTCTCCCGGGTTTGGGTAAGAAGACAACTCTAACCTCTCTCCATGCCTTCGGAATGTATCTCAAATCGAAAGACGACCTAAAGATACAAACCAGGTGCGATATCAGTGTGTCCAGTCCCCACTGTAGTAGGGCTGGACATATGCCGTCAGGGCCTGGTGATTTGAAGGGGGAGAAGCCGGAAATTGCCCACCCTGTTTTTTCCTCATTGACTATCTGTCTGGCAACCTGCCAGTCCTCATAGAAGGGTTTGTGTTCTTCCTCTGTCCAGTCCGCTGATACTACGGTAGTGAAATCGGGAAAGTGCGTAGCCAATAAAAGCTCAGTACTCTCTTGGAGGTTGGCTGTAAGTCTGCCATCCTCCTTCATTAGTCTTCCTACTTATCGGTATGGGTCTTTGTTGAGAGCCTTCTGTAGCCTAGCTGCCTCAGAGTAATCTTCTATCTCCTCGCAGTAAGCTCTCCAGGCTGCCCTCTGTTTTTGTTTGACGACTTATTTAAATTCTCTAAGGAGGACCCTATATTGGTCCCAGTCCTCGTCCTGATTCGTAGTCTTAGCCATATTAAAAGCTCTCCTAGCTGCTGCCTTGAGGTGTTCCAATTCTTGGTACCACCAACTAGAGGTGCCGCCATTATCATGGTACATCCTTAGGGGACAGGCGCTTTTGTACGTTCCAACAATAGCATCACTGATAGCCGTAACGTAGCTGTCCAGTTCGCCATGGTTGTTGGGTGTTTTGACCCCGATATCTCGCAGAGCCCTAGAGAAAGCCGAGTCTATTTCGAAAGTTATCCAGCGGTGGTCTGACATTGAGGTTTCGTCAGATACCTGCCATTTCCGGATTACGTTGGATATATTAGCTGTACTTAGCGTTATATCAATTAAGGTTTGACTCCGAGACTTTACAAATGTAGGTGTAGTTCCTCGGTTTAGAATACTAAGGTTACAACCTATAATATAATCATATTGAGACTTACCTCTGGGGTTTGTGTTCTGACTGCCCCAGTTGATGTGATGTGCGTTAGAGTCACATCTAGTCAGCAGCTCCATATTCTGAGTTTGGCAGTGCTTCACCAGGTCCTCGATTTCTTTAGTGGGTGGTGGGATAACTGCGTCCAGTGGGAGGTACGCTGATGCTAGGACCACTGGTTTGGTTTTCCCATCCACGATATATCCAACTTGACTGCAGTTAGGTCTGATGTGGAGAGATGTGACAGTGGGTGTGCTCTAATTGTCCTAAGGACGTAATTCGCTGTCCTAGGGTGATCAATGCTGGAGAAACTAATAGTTTTTAGCCAGGGTTCCTGGATTATGGCTATTGTATCCTGCAGCTCATCCATCCGGCGGCAGAGTGTTGCCGAAGCCGCTTTGCTGTGCTGCAGGTTACATTGAATAAAGCTTACTTTACTTTTCAAAAAACGTACTTCGAAGGAAGTCTTCACTTGCGGCGAAATTAGAACAGAACCCGCATTTTGAATGGCCTATTAGTTTAAAGAAGTTATTGTGTGAACCGGGAATATGCAATAAGGTAATTTATATTTTGGTTTTTAAATAAAATCAGGGAAAAAATCCTTTTGAGATGTTTTATCTAAAAAAAAAAAAAAATAAAATTGCATAAAATCTCAGTGGCCTGCATTTTTTTTGTCAATAGTGTTGATTAAAATGCGTTTCGAGCCGCTTGGATTCAATAATTTGTATGTAGTTAAGGCTAAATTAACCACCTATCACTGGAAATACCACTGCCGATTTTGGTTAAAATTAGGTAAAGAATATTTAAGATACTATTTAAAAAACGAATTTTTTTGAGTTTAACACCCTGTATTTGGAAAACAATGCATTTAATAGACTTTTTGCATAAAATAGGCCTATAAATAAGCTTTCAGTTCTTTTTTACTGCAATTACGGATCTTCCTGTATGTAAAACACCTGAATACACAAATTCCATTGTGCTTTTTTATTGATCCAAAAGGACTATTTTAGTTTAAGAAAAGGCAGACTAGAAAGTGTATTTTTGTTTTTGTTTTTAATTATATATTAATTAAAACCCATTGGTCGCTAAATTTTCACGGGTCACTGTTAAAAAATCAAATACATATTTTTTAAAAAGATCAGCCACCTCTGAAAAAAATCCCAAATGATTATATTTTACTTAAAGTAATTGATAGCAATTTAAATAGCTCTTATCAAACTAATGCAAACGAATTTCGCAACATTCTTTGAGGTTAACCTAGCGTGCTCAGAATATCGGAAGGATAAGCTCGGCCTTCCCGGCAATCTGACAGTTTCGGATGCCGGAAAATCCATCACTGTTTGCAGATTTACAGCTAATTTAGTTCGAAATCTTTCTGACCGGGATAATAAAACATTCGGTTAGTTTACTGCTTGTTCGAATGATTTATGTGTGGGATAATAAACCATCTAATTTTAATGGAAGCAGAAATTGATTGTTTTTTGGCCAGATTAACAATAACAATGAATTGAAATAAAAGCTTTGTTAAAGGTCTATGAGAATAAAAATAAAAGCCTTGTTAATAGGCATTATTTTCAACCGTATTTGTAATGTAGACAATACAGACTTTTTAAAATCTTGAAAGTGTCACATTTCTTAACTTTTACATTTTATCGGGACGGCAATGCATATGCCTGCCTAGGCAAGAAAATGCGTTTATTTACAATCATAATGTAATATTAACATTACTTACTCTAATAAAGGGTTAAAAGTGTCACATAATTTACGCCCATTACCCTCATTCATCCTCACCCATTGCAATGGCCCTATCACCAGCACATGTTTGTATGGCGCAACCAGCACATTTTTGAATGGTACTAAAACAATAAATAACATAGTTTGGCATTTTTACTTTATTTCAGAAAGTAGCGTTTTTAGTTTTAAAATAACGTTGTGGTTGTAATAAAAATGGTACATAACTTCAAAAGAAAGTTTTCATTAATATCTCGAGATTAAAGTTAACCTCGACGCTTCACGTCTCGTTTAACTAACTAACCTCTCGACAGTAATGAAACACTTCCCTTATAAGACTGTAATATACTATTTCGTCTCTATTTCCTTATTCGTTTTTTATTTTTAAAATTGATTAAAATTTTTACTTTTAACACAGATCTCACACATATCCTAATAAAACCACCAGCGAGTTTTAAAGCTTATATTTATGGCATGTATTACATGGACCTAATTAAATCCACATGAAATTTTCTTGTTTACATTTATTGTGCGATAAGCATGGTTATTAATTATAGAAATCTTGGGACCATCTTGTTGAAGTTATGTTTGGTTTTAAACTCGCGGAATTTCTTTTTGTGGTGTACTGGACAACAAATACTTAAGGAAGTAGAGGATAGCATCAGGGCAGTCTTACTTTTGTTTTCCAAAGATGACTTTATGTAACCTTTAGTACCCGTACGCGATTTCCATCCTACCAGTATTTTAAGCTGCATTACATCGGCCCTGTTGTCAGTAAGTTAAGTTGCGTAGGTACGTCGTAAAACATGCCCTGTTTCTATATTTAAGGCTGTAAGAATACATATACTTTCTACAAAAAAATTATATTAAATAATAGCCAATTACTTAATTTTCCAACCCACCATTAAGCTGTTATCTTTTTGTTTTTTCGCATAGTAAAGTATTTGTGGATAGCTTGCAATAAACAATACACTTGTGTATGTTTTTTTACAAATTCTTTCTATAGCAACTTTTTCTCCCAAATCGCTTACGTGGTCCATTTTCATTTTTCATTCCAACATGCCTTCGACACACATAGCCAAGAGAAAATCATTTTGCTGATCGTTTTGACAATATCCCCTTTTAGTAAATTTTATGAAGCCCTACCTTAATGCAAATAAATTCTTTGATTCTTTGTGAGGAACTCGTTTATGTTTCTTTGAAAAACCGCTTAACTTATTTGGTTGAAAGCCTAGATTTGGCCCTTTAAAAGAGCTATATGTTTGGCGTGCTTGGGAATATCAACCTTTTTTCCTAATTTAATATTGCTCTTTAACCTACTTTAAGTCGCTCATAAAGTCAAAGGCTTCGTTTTTTTGGATAATTCGCCAAAATACGCCAACAAAACGGTCTTGAAAGCAGTTTTTCTCTGGCTACACCATGTTTCGAATATTTGAAAAACCTTTTTGTACCGCAGTTTGTTTTTAGTGGCATCAAACCTTCTCCAATCCTGTCTGCCGCTCCTTTTAACTAAGGGTACAATTTATCGCTTGACCTTTACCTACCGAAATCTATTTTTTCAAAAATATTAAAATATCGTTCTTTTTGGCTTCTCAAAACCATCAAAAGTGATGATACTAACAAAGAAAAAGGTGAAAGCTGATTTGTTTTAGGGCCAATTTTACACTATTAAAGTTCTTTGATAAAATATGTAGGATTTTGTACAATATTTTTTTTTTAATTTTTGCCTTAGAAATTAAGGGTTGAATATAAAATAGTATACAAACCTCGACAAAAAACTTCATTACTGTCTCTAGGTCTTGTCTCGAAAGTTGCCTCCACTCCGATTTTGACCAAATCTGGTATACGGGGGTTTTATGGGAATCAAAAAAATCGGCAACGTTTCGTTTTTGAGATATTAATCATCAAAGTTGAAAATCATACTAACCTTATTTTCACTATCTTCCCCCTTCTTTTTACACACAATTTATAATTTTTATACTAAATTTGCAAAATTTATTTTAAAACCCAATTTTTATGTTTATTTTACACTTTTTTCCATTAAATTGCAAAGCTTCACTTACAAACGGGGCGACCATGTTTGCTGAATAATTCCCTACTGTATACATGGTTGCGGCGTATGACAGTAAAGGTTGCAATGAAATGATTAAAAGGTATAAAATAAATATAAAAACAGGTTTTTAAAAAATATTGTGTGCCAATTTAGTGTAAAAATCAAGAATTCTGCGCAAAAAGAAGGAGGAATGATGTAAATGAGCTTAGTTTGATTTTCAATTTTGATGATAAATAACTCGAAAACGAAGCGTTAACGAAAAAATGTTTTTCAAATTTCGTATACCAAATATGGTCAAAATCGGAGTGGAAGCAACTTTTGAGACAATTATCGTTTTTACTAATATAAACTCTTGTCCACCAATGAGGCATTTTGTGGCTCCGATTGTAATATACCATTTACGGTACAAGGCTTGAAAGTGACTTCTTATAGTTGCGAGTTTAGATGTTTGCAGACAAAAGATCTGTCTTAAAAAGTTATGTGATCAGTGCTCAGTGTAAAATAAATGTTAACAAATATCCATATTACTAATACAATTGTATGACTGATTTCTATGGTTGTCTAACATATTTAATGTAAATAAAGGCGTCTGTCTTTATAAACGTCTTTATTTACAATTTAAATTTTACGTTTCACAAGTAAAAGCTACTTTCTTTAAAAGTGTTACATTATAAAACATCCTTTTAGTCAACAAAACAAAAAGAATGTTACTTAAAGATTGCAACCTATGTCTTTTTAGGCCAGTAACACGCAACGCGTTTCTTCCATTAGGACAAGACATAAAATAATGAATGTGTCGACCTTTTAGGAGTATATATTTTTGCTGGCCGAAATGCGAAAAAAGTGTGCAAAAACCCGTAAAAAGTCAAAAGGGTCGCACTTACCGGGGTTAAATTAAATAAAGCCGTTAAACCGTATAACAACTGCGGAGGTTTGTGTGGAGATGAAGGTTTTATGTTTAAATTTTATAACCGGGGCGGAAGGTTTAAGGTGTTAAAATTGAAATATTTTGAAACAAGTAGGCGGATATATAAAAGAAATTCTTAAACAGGAAAAGCAATGGAGTGAGTAGTACGAGGGTGTAAACTGTAATTTGATTTTGCGAAACAGTAAAATGCAATTATGTTATGAATATGAAAATCAACTAAAATAAAATAAAAAAATGTTCTATAGTTTTGTGGCTCATTCATATTTCAATAAGTTCTTGTTGGGTTACTCGCCTGGAAAGTTTCTAAAGAAAGAAACCGCTCTGGTGATGGTCTCGGGGTATAGCGAAGTAAGTGTGCTCAGTCCTATTAACCCCTATGAATTTGCAGATTGCCTGAAACAGAATTTTTTTTTAACTTATCTACGTTTGCACGGCAAGTCGGCTCCGCTATTAAGATGAAATGAAATGAAAAACAAAATGGAAATTAAAACAAAATTTGTAAAAATTTTGGCTTGAAAACTTAGAAAATTGTAAGAGCTTTTTTAATATTTATGACGTTTTGTCATAAATAACATATTAGTTTGTTCAATTGGTAAACTTTTAATTTTCAAAAAGTCAGAATGGGGTGGGAGTGTTCATTGATTTTAAGTTTACCTGAAATTACTTTAACATTAAGCATGAATTACCATGTAATATTTAAATTAAAAGAAGTAAATGCTACACACATATCTTTATTTAATAATATAATTAAGCTTTCTTTTATTTTACGTTTTTTTTTTTAATTCCTTATTAAAACTAAAATTGTTGTATGAGGTTTTTTTAAAATGGTGTTAAAAATTTTAATTTTGTAAATTAATAATGTTCTTTATGGTTACTAATGTCTGGAATTTCACTTAAAAATGATTATATTTACAAGGGTCAAAATACCATTTTTGGTATTTTTGTCTATATTGTATAGTTTACTTTATGTTACAAAAATATTATTAATTAGATTCCTTGTAAATGTAATACATTTTATATAGGTGCAATTTATAGATTATTATTATAACACCAGGACAACGACAGGCAAAGCAGTTCAAGTCCTGCGGAAGTTTACCTCACTACTGAGCCAAGTCGGAAGTCGTAAATAACGGTAGGTCTGGAAAGAATGGTGGTGGAGATACCGGTTTTAGACAAAAAAAGCCGTAAGTGTGCGGCCACTGTGAAGCATTTGAACAGGTTTACTAGGTTGGAAATGCCAATACCGGCAGAAAAGGAGTACCAGTGTCAAGATTCTGAGTCTGTTAAAAGACGGGCATGAAAGGTATCTAAAGAACGAAGAGGAGAAACCAAATAAATCTGGCAAGGTTGCAGTGAGAGTCATTTTGCCATCTGTCAAATAATAAACTAACTAATCAATAACTGTTTATTTAAATAATACATGGTTACCCATTCTCGATTTTGAAGTAATTTCAAATAAACTTAAAATCAATTAACACACCACTTTTTTTGAATTTTTGAATTTTATAATTATATCAATCAAACTAATATGTCATTTATGACAAAAAGTCATTATTATTAAAAAAGAACTTAAAAATTCCTAAATTTTAGAACCAAAATTCCTTCCAGTTTAAGTTTTATTTCTATTTTGTTTCTTATTTAATTTTATCTTGATAACGATGGCCGATTTACCACCGAAACGTATATAAGTTTTGTTTAATTTTTTTGGGTTTTTTCTTTTTTCTGTTTCAGGCGATCTGCGAGTTCATAGGGGTTAATAGGACTAAGCACACTTAGTTCGCTGTACTCCGGGACTAGGACCCAAGTGGCTCCATTCTTAGCAACTTTCCAGGTGAGTAACCCAACGAGAACTTATTAGAAAAAATTATTATATCGGCTGTATCAGCTACTTAATCATACTTAAATCACTTACGTTAAATTAAGGACAAGTTCCTATCCATTGATGCCGCACAGTAAAAACTTGCCAAGTTAAAAAAGAACTTGGTGTAATTTTAAATACCAATACTTTAACAGGCCAATATTTTTAGATGGGAAATGCACAAAATGTTATGCCAGACAGTCAAAAACTCCGAATTGTTGCAAAAGTATAAATCGGCAGCAAGCAACATAAAAATACATTACTAGAGGACAAACTGTTCATCAATGAGCTTCAGCTCTATAAGTATTTGCCGACAAACTCTGCTGTCGGGTAAAGGCGAACTGAATACATGGGTGCAAATTAAGATTTGTACGCCCTTTAAAAAGACTATTGCTATTTATAACACAAAGAGTAGAAAAACTGTACACAGTATTTATTTAAAACAGTATACAATTTAATAATACCCAAATATGGTGTGATAGGCCAGTGGGGCGTATCAGCAAATCAGTTAAATATTTACAAATATATACAAATAACTAGGTTGTGCGACGTCGAAATCTAATGTAAAAAAAAGGTTTGACCTTGACAAATTTTAGGTAAATCAAGCTTATTTTAATAAAATCAATAGAAATGTGAAACATTTAAATTACTTTGAAAGAGGCACTAACAACCATAGAATTAATTTGTCAAGTTTTTAGAAATCAAGAACATAATCTTACAAACTACTGACAATACCAGATGTTTGCATTCTTATTAATAGGGCTTAAATTCACAAATTATGTGCAAGAAAAAGTTACAAAATTTGCCCTTGATTTTGGCGCAAAAATTCAATTAAAGTAATCACCACTCCAACTGAAGCCTGCCCTGCTACCGTTCTTTAAGGCACTTTCATTACACTCCTTATTTTTGGTTACCTTTGAACTTTACGAAGAATATGTCACATCACAATTGATACACAGAAATTTTCATAATAGCCTTACTAGCCTAGCAAAATGTACATTTTTGTACGAAAACTTATGATGACCGTTTGAAGAAAGAGATTGCTAGTGCTAGTCAAATTTCTTGGTCTAAAACACAAAGAAAGTAGTATATATAACCATAGAAAAACCACTAATTTTCTATCAAAAACTTGAGTGAGAATTTTGACAATCTGCCCAAAATAAAATTTAATTTTTTCGTGTTCATATCAAAAAAAAAAACGCTTATTGCAGCGGGTTAATTCAACCTCAGACGCTGTCGTACTGGTCGTCCTCTACTTCTATCTTTTCATGCGCTTATTTTCGGGCGCGCGAAATCTCAAGCCTTTATTGGATGCGCTACGTCATTACAAGTTCACAAAGCCATGCCGACGCGTCGGCTTTCATGTTAAGCCATTTTTAGATTAATAGAGTGGGGTTACAAAGATTTATGTAAGAATTTTACTAGTAAAAATGAATAAGGCATATTTTATAAGAAATAAAAAGAAATGTTATTTTACCTTTGGCTATGGTAAAATGACTTTCATTTTGTCAGATGTGTTTCTGCAACAATTATCTTTTATATTATCATGTTTTAATTGGTATTACTTTCCAATACAAGTTTATAAATGAGTTAGTATCAATTTGTTATACAAATTTTATCCGCTTCTTTAACCCCTTAGGGGATAAAGGTCTCAAACTGTTAACACTTTCTATTTTTCTGAGTAATAGAAAGAATTACTAACTTTTCTATTTACAATTCCAAAAATGACCATTTTGCGATACAAACTTCCAAAAAATTTTAAACGGATCATTTTTAACCTTAATCGCGTTTCCGCTCAGCACATTCTTATTACATAACAGATCTATCAAAGGACATTCCAAACATTAAATAAATAATTTTTTAACGTTTTGCTTAATATTTTTTACCACTTTTGAGCTAAAAAAGTAACACTTTAACTTAAACAATATTTTAATTTAAAATTATATTATTTCGCTTTAAAAATAAGAATATACTTAGTAGCTTATTTAAAGTTCATGATATAAATAAGGTTAAGGCCATTGTCAATTAAATAAAACTTATTTTCCAAAGCATTTGTAAAACTTGTTTTTAGTTCGTATAAACTCAATAGCTACATGACTAATAAAAAGTATGTACTTATGGACAAAATTGAAAATTTAATCTATTTCCAAGCACACAATAAAGAAGTTATAACATACAATTTAAAAATTTTGTTCTGGTCTACTGCAAGTTAATACGATTTCAAGTAGACTTTTAGTGCACTTACCTTTTGGGTTACAATTCTGATTTAAAAGTTTACCTAAAAGCACTATAGCGAACTGATTGAAAATATTAAAATTTTATTTTTTTATATTTTATTTTGCGTTAGAAAAAGGATTTTAAATAAACGTACTATTTTTTTGTATATCTTGGGAAGTCACGAGACCCGAGCAAAAAATTCCGCGGGCAGTAGGTTACACAATCTGGATATTTTTAGGATTAAGTAACGAACAACGTGGAAAGTTTAGGGCCTTCTATGTTGGACTGTAAAAGAATGCATTAAACACTGAATGTTGGGGCTGCCAGAGAAGGAATCATGCCAGCCAACTTTTAAAAGCAGAAGCTGTGAAGATACTTATAAATGAGCAACAGATCTACAACCCATCAGTAAGCAAGTAAAGAAAGTTTTTCTGTAAGCTTTAGATCATTAATAAGACAAACAGCTCTCCTTTGAATGGACTCAAAAATGCTAAAAGTTGTGAAACACGCCATTTCGCAGACTTAAGTACAAACCCTAAAAAAGGGTCTGATTTGGGTTACCTACAGAGAATACAGATTAGAAGAAAACAACTTTTTGGCTTGAAAGAGGAATCCAAGCTTTTTTGTAACTGGTAAGTATGAATGCAATATGTTTATGTCGCTTAAAGTTATTTTTTAAAGTAACGCCAAAAAGGTTAATTGACTGCTTGTTTTGCATAATTGGGTATCGCATAATGTATGAGATGGGAATTTGCAGACTTTTTTCTCGACAACGAATATGTTTATGTTTTTAAGGTATTAAACTGGACAGATTTTGGACGCCCCAATCCATTTTAGTTTACGATCCTATGAAAGAGATATCTGAATTACCATGTGCTTGTTTTCCAAAAAAAAAAAGCTTAGAGACTGGCTGGAAAAATAGAATATTAGAATGAATGATACTATCATTAGCACAATTGTGAATAGGATTGTTTGTGAAAGGGAGAAGATTGTTGGCGTAAAAAAGAAACAAATTTGTCGCCAGTACTAAGTCCTGGGTCATCCCAGCACTAATTTGGTGACCATCTACCATAACCGATATATGTCGATGAGAAAGAAAACTGAAAAGCGTAGAACAAAGCTTAGGTGGAAGACCATTGTTAACGTTGTTAACGAGCGCATCATGCCAGACCTGGTCAAAAGCTTTAGATATATCAAAAGCTACGATATGAGAGTCACCATTAGCAATATCTGACCGAACGCTTAACATACTACTTTTATTAAGCTATCTTCTTCTTCTAAGTTTACAGTCAAATAACGCCAATAACAGCAACATACGACATAGGGAAATGTAAGCGTCCTGCTAGATATATAGCATTTTTTTTAATGTTAAAAATATGATTCAAATTTTCTTAAGATTATTCTGAACTAGAAACTGTCTTTTTAGTCCAGTAACTGAAGACCTGAAAGTACTTTCCGATGTGGGAACTCGCAGAAAATGGCCCTCCAAAGTCCCAAAAATAAGTTTTCTGCAAATATCTGCCAAAAACGGGGAATTAGAGAATTTTTGTTTAGACAAAAAATGAAGATCACTTCGAAATCTACAAAAATGTTCCCGGCAATTTTTTTCGCAACACCAATATTTTTCGCAAAAACGGCCGTCAAAAAAGCCATAACATTCCACACTGGATAGATGTGGTAGTAGGCTAAAAAATGGTCAAAACAATTTTTTATCAAAACGCAAGAAAGATGGTGAAGGAAATTTTCTGGGATCATTGAACACTTGCTAGGGACTTATTATAAAAAAGAAATGTTAATAAGAAACCATTTTTTTTTTAAATATCAATACATTAATAAGATACGCCTAAAATATTGTGAAAAGAAACTTTGACCCCTTTTTTAATATTCTACAAAAATCAGAATGGACCCAAACTCATGCAATGAGAGGTACAAGTTTTCTCATTCCGATGATTCAAAAATGTACATTACTGCCCGAGTAATGGAATAATTCGTCCGCCCGCTTATAAGTGAATCCATGAAGATACCGGCATTCTAGCGGTAGAGCGGCAGCTGAAATGAGGGGACTTTTGGGTCCCGTTATCTCGAAAACTATCGATTTTTTGAAAAAAAATTTAAGGACCATTTTGATCTTCAGTTACTGTCAAAGAAAAATTCTCCAATTCGCATATTTTAGCAGATATTAGCGGAAAACCCCTTTTTTGGACCTTGATGGGCCATTTTTAGCCTTTTCACACCTGTTAATGTTGTTAAACTTTTTTTTGCTCGAAAGCATTCCCAAAGACCTAAAAATTGCGCCACAAGGAAATATTGTACAGATTTATTTACCCCTTTGTCCCTTCATTTACTGGATTATTAAAAATAATTAATATTAATGTTTAAAACAATATCAAAATATTTAAACGATGAGCTTTACTCATAGTATCATATAAGATCGAGAAATGTTAAGCATCCTGCCAGGTATACAACACCCAGATAAAGGAGGAACTTTTTTTTAATAAAATAAACTTTTAATTTTCTTTAAGGTTAAGTTTCAAATAGAACAAGATGGGTACAGTTATTGGACCAAAAAAATACATAAATAAAATATCCGTGCCACCATGTTATCCCTCATTTCCTCGATGCGTAGGTATTAGTTTGTTTCGTTTAATAAACAAAACATTTCAAATTAATTTATTAGATGGATCAGAGTTGGTATACTTACTTACTACAAAATCACTTTTTTGCTTATATCTCCTTTATTACTTGTTTTATTAAAAATGTGTATATAACCTTTTTTATGAGAGCTAATTAAAAAGCTTATTTTTTCTTTAATTTATATTTGTAGCTCTTTTATTTTTTGAGATATAAGCGTTTTTATTTTAAATTTAAATCGTTAATGTATCAAAAACTATAACAACTACCAAAAAAATTATTTAACACAAATCACGTAGTTTTATCAGACCAATAATTTTGATTACAACCGCTGAGCTAAGGCAGCAATGCGGCTTTGAACTGATTATAGTTCATAGAAATTTAAAAAAAAATGTTATATGCGTATCTCTTATTGGCCAGCTTTTTTGCGGTTGTCTCCCGGACTATTAGCGGAAAGACGAAGTTGCTAAAGAAGAACAGCGCCTTATGCAGCTTAAATATTTTAAGTAGATAATCCTGTAATATCTTCGTGAAAGTAGCAACATGTACTAAATCCAATTAAAAAAAATCTAGGTGGGCGTTGGTTAGGGCCTACCATAACATTTCTATTTCAGATAACGTTTACTTGTATAACCAATAGTTTTCTTAGCAATAATCCAACGGTATGATACACGTGCCTTGCAAAAGAAAACTTTACATACCTTTCTCCATGACGCTTTTGACCCAAGCTCGTCCGTCGTGTATCCACAAGCACAACAGAGAGTTTTCACAAACTCTCTTACTTTATTTAGCGGTAAAAAGTAACACAATACGTTACAAAAAAACAAAAATAATATTTTTTTGTATTATTGTTATTAAGGTATCAAGGGTATTATAAGGATAATAACGCTTGAGGTCCATGGTGTGTTTCCCGAGGGCCTTTGGCCCGAGGGATATACGTTGACCGAAAGCGTTATTATCCTTAATACCCGTGGTGTCTTCAACGTTTAATGCCCGACTAAATATTCTTTATATGAGAAAAATTTGAATGAATTTTGAATGTATTAGTTTAAACCAAATCAAGTTTTAGCATTTACCTGAAAAAATTGTCGAAACGTAATTGTGGTAACCATGGTTGTAGGTTATTTGTCAATAAGACAGCACATAAAAATAATTTTGCGATTGAGGCATAAAAATGTCCGAAGTAGTGGAAAATACCCATCTCCCCCAAGATATTTTAGTGAAAGCTGCTAAAGCTGAGCATGCGCTTGTGCCAGAAAAAAACTAGGCGGATTTACGAGAAAGAATATTACCATTTTGAGGCCTGGCTGACGGAACACTGCGTGGACCGTGTGGACGAAACCGTTTTTTTCAAGATTGTCAGAGTCATATTCTCCAAATTCCCTTTGGACAAAGTTTTCAATGTTACGTAAAGAATTAATAGTTCATAAGAAGATAAGAAGTAATGAAAAGTTGATTTCTCTGCAACAGTTCGTAAAGCAATTGGGAGAAATTATCAGCCTAAAAAGTCGAAGGTTCTGACTCGCGAACAAGTTATAACTTTTTTGAAAAAAGCGCCGACTGAAAAATATTTGGCAGATAAAGGTGCATTAGTGATAGGTGTATTCGGAGCTTGTAAAAGGGACAAGCTTGTAAAAATGAAGTTTTCCGATGTGCGTGATATGGGTCAGCATATATTTATTGACATTCCACAAAGTAAAAATGGGCAAGCAAGGAGCTTTTTGGATATTGATGACAGTGAAATGAACGCAACAAAGTTAATTCGGGACTATGTGTCTTTGCGACCTAAAACTGCACCTATTGATAGGTTTTTTTTGTGCTATCGTGATGAACGATGTACTGTGCAGCCTACAGGTAAAAATACATTTGAAAATATACCCTTTAAGATTGCTACATATTTGGGTTTACCTGATGCTAAGGCGTACACAGGTCATTGTTTAAGACGTACAGCGGCAACAATTCATTCTGATGCGGGAGGTAGTTCCGAGAGCTTAATGAGGTTAGGAGGCCTGGAAGAGTTCTTCGGTAGCACGACGGTACGTGGATGATAGTGAAAGCTCCAAATTGGCTAATGCTCCCCTTGTAGTTGGGAAAAGTATTACTTCAAGTAACACAGCAACTGCGGTGGGGTATGGAAATGTGGAATTTTCCGGTCAGTTTGAAAATTGTACGTTTTACTTTAAAAAATAATTTTTATTGTGATAAGTATATTGTGTAAGGATGTTTGTATTTTCGTAATAAATGCTTAAATGAAGATAATTTATTATTTATTTATTGGTAAATTTGTAGGCCCTAGGGCGTTATTTTTTTTAATAACGCCCTAGGGTAATATTTCGTATTTAACTGACTTTGACATAATATTATTATTTGTCAAATAATATACCAGTCGGACATTAACATTTAAACAAGCCCTATATTGTTTTTAACCACTAATGGTAAAAATGCTGAGTAAACCTAACGCATTAAAATTATTTTAGCCTGTCATAAAAATAGCAATGTCAACAAATCAAAGAGGAAATATAGTTTTTTTTTCAGTAAAACTAAACTGAAGATAAATGTTTGTAGTTCGGTCACGTAATGCGACAAGTGTTTAGCCTCTCTGGAAATAATAAACGACAATGCCAGGAGAATGCGGATAAAAAATTTATTTACAGCATGATATAACAAATATATTATTTTTCTTTTTTGTGTGCCGTTTTTATGGGTTCTTATTGACGCTGGGATAATTCTTATCAGTTTTTGCACCTAAGAAAAGATACTATTTTTTTTTCGTATGTATTTTATCCACCTTGAAAATAAATTTTTACATTAAATTGCTATCAAGTTATCATTTTATTGTTCATATTATCAAAAGCAAAATAACACTATCTGAAAAATTAAACTTAATTTATAATTAACTTAAATTATCTATGTAGTCTAAAAGGTTATCCAGATTAAAGAATGTAAAAAATTATTGACAATCTTGTTTTCGCGTTTAATAGTTAAGTACCATTTTTTTTTAAGTAGAACACCCTGTTTATTGGATTATTATTAAAAGTAGATTTTACAGAGTTTTACAAAAATTACTACATTTGGTATATCTATTAGGGTGGAGCATTTTTTTTTTCAATTTAATTAGCACTATTTACCAAAAGTTGCCTTTGCTATAGCCTGTAATTTTTTAAAATTTTTTTTTTTTAATTTTTTATCCCGCCGCGAGCCCAAAAACTAATAAACAAAAAAAAATTAAATTAATTAGCACTATCTACTTAAAGTTGTATTTACTTTAGTGGATAACCTTTTTTTTTTAAATTCGTTTATAACATTTTTTATTCTCTGCCGCGGTTCCAATAAAAAAATACGGGCTAAATTTCGTTAAAACAATGGCCATTTCATGACTTTTAAACACTAAAAAGATCCAATTCTCTAAATTTACAACGAAAAATGTGTTTTGATATTCTTTTTTATACAAACAAACCAAAGGTTGGTGAAATCTATGACGAAATTGCGACGACGTTGGAGGAAATCAGTTTTTTATATATATATATATATATATATATATATATATATATATATATATATATATATATATATATATATATATATATATATATATATATATATATATATATATATATATATATATATATATATATATATATATATATATATATATATATATATATATATATATATATATATATATATATATATATATATATATATATATATATATATATATATATATATATATATGTATATATATATTGTTTATGTTTTTTCAAAATTCTCCTAATTTCTTGGGGATAAGGTTAGGCGATATATAAAAACGGTTGCTTACTAAGTAATTTTTATTTAATTAATGTCAAATACGTTTCGACCTGCAAGGGCCTTCATTAGGTATATATTTATTTGTGATTCAATTTTTACCTATTAAATATGGTAAAATTTAATCTAACCTTAAAACTAAGAGGTTTGTTTTCCGTGAGAAACCACCTATGGTGTAGAATCGCGGCTCCACTTTTTGGAATGTAAAATCAACAGGATATTTTTTTTTTAATTTGCCTAATATTTTTATTTTGAAAGTTGATCAAAAATAGAATTAAAAAAAATAAAAAATATCAATTCTTCGATTTAAAAAAATTAAAAAATCAGAAAATGTTATTTTAGATTATTTTTTAATTATTTATTTTCACCCGTAGAATACAAAAAATCACTAGAAATTGCCTAACTTAAATGGATGCATTGTATTGATAACAAATTTAAAAATCAACCATTTTTTTTATTTTCAAAATAAAAATTAGGACCAATTTTTTTATTAGCAAAAATGGGTGCACTAATACACAATTACCTTAGATATTAATTTTAATCCTAAAATTAAAAAACATGCGTAAAAAAGACAGTTATAAGAAAGCAAACAGTTTGGGTTTTGAAAGTAACAAAATATATGATATTTTAAAAATTATTACAACGTTTTATAAACAGAAAACACACTTTACCCTTTGTCAGTGTTTTTTTTTTTTTTTTAAATACCACTTTAAATATATGTTAGAATCGCTGAAAAGAACGGTCGAACGCGTCTTACGTGGTTAACAAAGTCTGTCAGAATACGTGATTGTAAATAAATACAATTAAAAAACATATTTTACCAAGTAACTAAATCCATTATCTCTCTAAGATGACTTTTTCTCCCTTAATTATGTTTTATTTAAATTTCTTTTTTTGGAATATGACCCGACGGCAATTCGTCGCAGCGACAATTCGACGCGGTCAAATACGACGCAGACACAATTGGTCGCAGAGACTCGGCGCGTTATTTAAAAAGTTTTTCTAAATAATGCATTTAATGTAAAAAAGCAAATCATGAGTCTTTTCTAATACGTCCCTGCATTTTTACGTCTGATATATAATTGGGGAAAATAAAAAGGCGATTTGCCTACCAGAACTAACCATGACCGACTAGAACTTAGGGCTCTTGAATTTGTCTAAATTATCCCTTCATAGAAGTTATTTATTTGATATGTTTTATACATATTATAATTGCACTAATCTTCTTTAAGGTATCTTTACTGAAATGGAACTTTCTGTATATTATGTTAGAGTGAAGTTATCCATAAAAGGCCAGCCATAAAATCTTCACGATGGTGCAGATTGTGCCGCCCGGCCTACTACCTAATTCCAGGCCAGTTTTTTAAACAAATTAGAATAAAAATATATTTTTATAGAAAAATTAATATTTATAGAGGGTGTCCCTAAAAGGTCTGTACAATGTAAATTTTGTCAAAAAATTATGTTAATTTTAGACATAAAATACTTAAAGATGTTGTTTTAAAAATAAAATAAACGCAAAGAAAAAAACAATATTAAAAAAAATTGTTTTAAAATAAACTATTGAAAAATTTGTCGTTTTAAAGTTTCCTTTCCGCTAAAAAGTTTTGCAAAATTAAAAAAAAAAATGTTATTTTAAACCTAAAGAACTAAATGGCGTCTACTGTGATTGCTGGCAAGCCTCGCAAAATTGAAAAAAAAAATCATATAAAAAATGACGTTTTTTTAAAGTTTGACAGCTAAGACCTTCTTGTGTTGCTTCCAAAAAATTATGGAAATGTTCTTTTAAACCTAAAGAACTAAATGGCGTCTACTGTGAGTGCTGGTAAGCCTTGCAAAATTGAGAAAAAAAAAAAATCATAAAAATTATGTTTTTTTAGGTTTGACAGCTAGATCTTCTTGAGTTGCTTCCAAAATAATATAGAAATGTTCTTTTAAACCTAAAGAACTAAAGGCGTTTGTGAGTTCTGGGCAAGCCTCGCAAAATTGAAAAAAATAAATCATATAAAAAATGATGTCTTTTTAAAGTTTGACAGCTAAGACCTTCTTGTGTTGCTTCAAAAAAAAATAGAAATGTTCTTTTAAACCTAAAGACTAAATGGCGTCTACGTAAAAGCTGGAAAGTCCATTTGAGAAAAATAATAAAATTTTTTTTTTAAAGTTTGACAGCTAAGACCTTCTTGTGTTGTTTCCAAAAAATATAGAAATGTTTTTTTAAACCTTTAAAACTAAATAAGGTCTACTGAGTGGCAAGCCCGGCAAAATTGAAAAAAAAAATAAATCATATAAAAATGAAGTTTTTTAAATAAACTAAGACCTTCTTGTGTTGTTCCAAAAGGGAAAGTTCTTTTAAACCTAAAGAATAAATGGCGTCTACTGTGAGTGCTGGAAGCCCCCAAAAATTGAAAAAAAAAATCATATAAAAAAGCGTTTTTTTGGTTTGACAGTTAGCCTTCTTGTGTTGGCTTTCAAAAAATAGAAATGTTTCTAACCCTAAAAGAACTGAATGGCGTCTACTGTAAATGCTGGCAAGCCTCGCAAAATTGAGAAAAAAAAATCATATAAAAAAAGACGATTTTTTTAAAATTTGACAGCTAAGACCAAGAAAGTCTTAGCTGTCAAACTTTAAAAAAACATCATTTTTTATATAATTTATTTTTTTTTTCTCAATTTTGCGAGGCAGAAGGTCTTAGCTGTCAAACTTTAAAAAAACATCATTTTATATATGATTTATTTTTTTCTCAATTTTGCGAGGCTTGTCCCTTTTACTAGACGCCATTCATTTTTTTTAGGTTTAGAGAACATTTCTATATTTTTTTGGAAGCAACAAAGAAGGTTTAGATGTCAAACTTTAAAGAAACTTCATTTTTTATATGATTTATATTTTTTTCTCAATTTTGCGAGGTTTCCAACCCCAGTAACCATTTTTTCTTTTTAGGTTTAAAAAAACATTTCTTATTTTTGATGCAACACAAGAAGGTTTATTCAAACCTTAAAAAAACGACATTTTTCATATATTTTTTTCTTAATTTGCGAGGCTTGCCAGCACTCGGTGCCCATTTAGTTCCTTAGGTTTAAAAAAATTTTATTTTTTTTTGGATCAACTTAAGAAGGATTGTTAAAACCCTTAAAAACGACATTTTTCATATGATTTTTCTTTCTCAATTTGGGGCTTGCCCCCTTTGACCATTTTTTTTTTTGGTTTAAAAGAAATTTCTTTTTTTTTGGAAACCGGGCTTAGCTGTCAGACTTTAAAAAAATTAATTTTTTTAAGATTTTTTTTTTTTTTAATTTTGCGGGAAAAAACTTTTCCATTTAGTTTTTTTTTGGTAAAAAGAACTTTTCCCCTTTTTTGGAAAAAGGGACAAGGTCTTAGCTTCAAACAAAAAATCATTTTTTTATGATTTATTTTTTTTAAATTTTGGGGCTTTTTGCCTATGGGCCCTTTTTATAGGTTTAAAAAAAACATTTCTATATGTTTTTGGAAAAACACAAGGTCTTAGCTGTGAAATTTAAAAAAAACCTCATTTTTTTTATATGTTTTTTTTTTTAATATTGCGAGGCTTGCCAGCACCCATAGTAAACGTTATTTAGTTCTTTAGGGTTAAAAGAACATTTCTATATTTTTTTGGCAAAAAAAAAGGTTTTAGGTCAAATTTTAAAAAAACCCATTTTTTATATGATTTTTTTTTTAATATTGGGGGTTTTTCCAGCACTCGCAAAAAAAGTTATTTGTTCTTTAGGTTTAAAAAACATTTCTATTTTTTTTTTGGGAACAACAAAAAAAGGTCTTAGCTGTCAAACTTTAAAAAACATTCATTTTTTTATGTTTTTTTCAATATTGTGAGGCTTGCTAGACTCACAATAAACCCATTTGTTCTTCAGGTTTGAAGAATATTTCTATTTTTTTTTTGGAACAACACAAGAAGGTCTTAGCTGTCAAACTTTAAAAATCGTCATTTTTTTTTATGATTTTTTTTTTTTTTCCCCAATACGAGGCTTCCCCGGCCTCACAGTAAACGCCATTTAGTTCTTTAGGTTTAGAAGAACATTTCTATATTTTTTTGGAAGGAACACAAGAAGGTCTTAGTTGCCAAACTTTAAAAAAACGTCATTTTTTATATGATTTATTTCTTTTTTCAATTTTGCGAGGTTTTCCAGCACTTACAGTAAACGCCATTTAGTTCTTTAGGTTTAAAAGAACATTTCTATATTTTTTTGGAAGCAACAAAAGAAGGTCTTAGCTGTCAAACTTTAAAAAAACTTCACTTTTTATATGATTTTTTTTTCTCAATATTGCGAGGCTTACCAGCACTCACAGTATACGACATTTAGTTCTTTAGGTTTCAAAGAACATTTCTATATTTTTTTTGGAAGCAACACAAGTAGGTCTTAGCTGTCAAACCTTAAAAAAACTTCATTTTTTATATGAATTATTTTTTTTTCTTAATTTTGCGAGGCTTGCGAGCACTCACAGTAGACGTCATTTAGTTCTTTAGGTTTAAAAGAACATTTCTATATTTTTTTGGAAGCAACACAAGAAGGTCTTAGCGGTCAAACTTTAAAAAAACGCCATTTTTTATTTGATTTATTTTTTTTCTCAATTTTTCGAGGCTTGCCAGCACTCACAGTAGACACCATTTAGTTCTTTAGGTTTAAAGAACATTTTTATATTTTTGGAAGCAACACAGAAGGTCTTATGCAAACTTTAAAAAAACGTCATTTTTTAAAAAGATTTATTTTTTTTTTCAATATTGCGAAGCTTGCCAGCACTCACAGTAAACGTTATTTAGTTCTCTAGGTTTAAAAGAACATTTCTATATTTTTTTGGAAGCAACACAAGAAGGCCTTAACTGTCAAACTTTAAAAAACCATCATTTTTTATATGATTTATTTTTTTCTCAATTCTTCGAGTCATGCCAGCACTCACAGTAGACGCCATTTAGTTCTTTAGGTTTAGAAGAACATTTCTATATTTTTTGGAAGGAACACAAGAAGGTCTTAGCGGTCAAACTTTAAAAAAACGTCATTTTTTATTTGATTTATTTTTTTTCTCATTTTTCGAGGCTTGCCAGCACTCACAGTAGACACCATTTAGTTCTTTAGGTTTAAGAGAACATTTCTATATTTTTTTGGAAGCAACACAAGAAGGTCTTAGCTGTCAAACTTTAAAAAAACGTCATTTTTTAAATGATTTATTTTTTTTTCTCAATATTGCGAAGCTTGCCAGCACTCACAGTAAACGTTATTTAGTTCTCTAGGTTTAAAAGAACATTTCTATATTTTTTTGGAAGCAACACAAGAAGGCCTTAACTGTCAAACTTTAAAAAACCATCATTTTTTATATGATTTATTTTTTTTCTCAATATTGCGAGGCTTGCCAGCACTCACAGTAAACGCTGTTTAGTTCTTTAGGTTTAAAAAATATTTCTATATTTTTTGGAAGCAACACAAGAAGGTCTTACTGTCAAATTTTAAAAAAAACTTCATTTTTATATGATTTTTTTTTCAATTTTGCGGATTTAGCACTTACAGTAGACGCTCTTTAGTTCTTTAGGTTTAATAGAACATTTTTATATTTTTTTGGAAGCAACACAAGAAGGTCTTAGCGGTCAAACTTTAAAAAAACGTCATTTTTTATGATTTTTTTTTCTCAATTTTGCGAGGCTTGCCAGCACTTACAGTGGACGCCATTTAGTTCTTTAGGTGTAAAAGAACATTTCTATATTTTTTTGGAAGCAACACAAGGAGGTCTTGGCTGTCAAACCTTAAAAAAACTTCATTTTTTATATGATTTATTTTTTTTTCAATTTTGCGAGGCTTGCCAGCACTTACAGAAGACGCCATTTAGTTCTTTAGTTTTAAAAGAACATTTCTATATTTTTTTGGAAGCAACACAAGAAGGTCTTAGCTGTCAAACTTTACAAAAACGTCATTTTTTATATGATTTATTTTTTTCTCAATTTTGCAAGGCTTTTTAGCAAAAAGGAAACTTTAAAACGACAAATTTTTTAAGTAGTTTATTTTTAAACAATTTTTTTTTAATATTGTTTTTTTCTTTGCGTTTATTTTATTTTTAAAACAACATCTTTAAGTATTTTATGTTTAAAATTAACATAATTTTTTAACAAAATTTACATTGTACAGACCTTTTAGGGACACCTTCTATAAATATTAATTTTTCTATAAAAATATATTTTTATTCTAATTTGTTTAAAAAACTGGCCTGGAATTAGGTAGTAGGCCGGGCGGCACAATCTGCACCATCGAGAAGATTTTATGGGTGGCCTTTTTTGGATAACTTCACTCTAACGTATATTATTTAGCCGTTGATAGATATTGCTGAATACTATATAGGGTATTTCCGATCTTTGGGCAGAAATTTTACAAAAATATTTTTGAATATCACAACGATATTTCTCATTGTCAGCGTCGAATTCTGCTGCGTCGAATGCGATGCGACAAATTGTCATACGTCAAATTGACCGCGTCAAAGTGTCACGCGTCGAATTTGCCGCGACGTATTGACGTGACACCCTTTTTTGTACCGTAAATATCCATTTTTGCATTATTCTTGTTAGTTTACCCTTTCTAGTTTTTTTTTGTAGTAAAATATTTTTTTTACCAAATATAAAGAGCTTACTTTTTTTTATACAAAGATGTTATTTAAGGAAAAGTTAGATTTATTATGTAAATTATGGCTCTTTAAATATCCCGTGCAATAAAATTTTGTTTTGAAAATTCCTTATTTATTTGTCAAGGAAAATAGGGCAAAACAATATAAGGGTAGAATATGCCCTTGTATTTCTATTGTTTAATTAGAATGTCATGAAAAGGAAGTTGTCAATTTGCTTCTTTTTTTTTTCTTAAAGTGAAATAAATACCAGATGCTTGTGTGTATTTTTAAAGCAAATTTCGTCCTGTTTATTAATAGAAAAAAATTTTTTTAAGTTTATCTTAACCATAACAAAGGTGTATTTAATTTTATATTTACCTAAAAATGGTAATTAAGGTTGCTTATTTTTAATTAGTTCTAAGCAATACATACTTGAATTTAAATAGATTCGATACCCTGTCACGTTTCTATTTTACTTTTAATTTCGCCATCTAAACTTCTTTAAAAAGTATACAAAAACTCTAATTTATTTTTTCCTTTATTTATTTTTCTATTGTCTACCCGCATGTTATTATGAGCTGCCAGCTTTGGAAACGGAATAAACAACAAAGTAGTCACGGAAGCCGGAATGAAATATTACTGTCATCGGTCTAAGTCCTTTTGCACCAACTAAATAAGTTGTATCCAAGATGAATGTTTGCAGTTGACTCATGTGAAGCGACAAGTGCTTGCGTTACTGAAAATAATAAAGATAAAACTGAGATAGACTTGTAAACTAATTCTTGGTTACGTGAAAAGTTCACCAGGTTATCTTTTTAGTGGGTCAGAGTATTTTAGTATGGTTTTGAACAGTGCATTTTATTAATAAAATAATTGTAAGTTTGGTTAGTAACTTCAGTTATTACAAAATATTCCTAAGGCCACGCACCAGTCATGCAGAACGTGCAGGAAATCACGTTTAATTATGTAACGTTAAGATTTCCAAAATTACCTCAGTTTTTGAAAACCGCAACCAACTATTAGGTAGGTAGGTAGGTAGGTAGGTAGGTAGGTTTAAAGTGAGTGGACTTTTTACGCCCTCCACACTCTTTTATATTTCTCCCAATAGGATCGGACTTCTAATGAATCCGATACCAGATTGGGAGAGAGTTCTTACATCTCCTCTTACTCGTGTCGCTACTGGACACGAGCACAATGTGTTTTGATGTGTTCTGGTGTCCCTGTCTCCTGGAGAGTATGACAAGCAGACGATTAGATCCATCATGCCCTCCTCTCCCGGTCTAGTGACTTGGGTAGCTACCGGGTCCTTGTTACAGGAACCAGATGTTCTTTTTGAGGGCGCATCTCCGGCCTTATCCTATGAGACCGGTCCTATCCGCTTTCTGTTTAAAGCCAGGGAACCCTTTTTCCTATATAGGCGGCTCTGTCCGCCTTCTGTTTGGATTCAGGGAACCCTTCCTAAGCACCTGTTTGTTCGGGATGAATTAGCCCTACCCCGTGAAACAGGCGCCGGTGACTACAGGGGCACCTTACGAAACGGATTTACCCGTTTCGGTCGGCGCACCTTTATCTGCTTGTGACCTTGAATGGCACCTCTCGAAACGGATTTATCGTTTCGATCAGCGCACCTTTGTCACTTTTTTCCTATAAAAGCGGTTCTGTCCGCTTTCTTTTTTGGACTAGGGAAGTAATAGTCCACCACGGCAGACCCCGCATTACCGCAGTAAGGCTAGATACTCTGAGAGGTCGCCCTGTATCTCAGATGCACCGTTGGAGACACCTGTTTAAGGCACAGGATGTCATTCACTCATCAGCACGGTATGCTAACACCTTGAATTAAGCCTTGTGTGTTCATCTTAGCTTCAGATCCCGTTTCATACGCTAGCTAAAAGAGTTGCCGATAACCAGCAACTCTAGGGCATGTTCCAAAAGATCCTACTGGGCCCAACCAAAACGACGATGTGTGAACACAGCGGTTGGGAAAACTTAAAACAACTAATATGGATGCTACTGATATTAAAGCCATAACTCGATTTAATTTTGTATTTTCTTTTCTGCTTTTTTAAAGACAAAAAAGCGAAACTTGGGTATATAATATAATGTCAAATTTAAAGTTTTATAAAAAAGTCACGTAACTGCCAGGCCTTAATTTTAAATTTTTACATAAGACCCTGTGTATCTTTACGTTTTTGGAGTTTTAGCAATTTTCTGCGTCCAACGATCCCCATGTATCAAATTTTGATAGGTATGCAAACAAAAATATGTATTTTGTTAAAATTAGGTAACTTTGATGGGCCAAAAACTAATATTTTTGTATTCGCTTTAACAAAAAGGTTATATTACGGACTCGTTTTAGTCCGTAAAATCAATTTGGTTCGGACTTAATCCAAATAAGTCGTCATGGCAACTTATTTAGACTAAGTACAAATACATCAAACGAAAATTAAACATCAACACTATATCTAATATCATTGGTAGATACATACATAACAACATTACTGTTTCCTTTAAATTTAAATAGTAGCTCAAAACAACAACTAACCGGCTAAATTTTTTAAATTTTGACAATTTTTAAAAATTGACTGGCGTTTTTAAACGACTAATCATACAAAAAAAAATGTCGTTTGTAACACGTATCTAAATTAGTTTATTGGGACTCATCTGCTAGTTCGAAACATCAATGATTAATCCCAAAAAAACTTAATTTTAGGTAATTGTCACAAAAATAACTATTTTGATGGAATTAATTAAAAATATATATATATATATATATATATATATATATATATATATATATATATATATATATATATATATATATATATATATATATATATATATATATATAATATATATATATATATATATATATATATATATATATATATATATATATATATATATATATATATATATATATATATATATAATATATATATATATATATATATATATATATATATATATATAAATTTTTATATATATATATATATATATATATATATATATATATATATATATATATATATATATATATATATATATATATATATATATATATATATATATATAAATACCCTGCATTGTTTTTTCTTTTTAAATTTATTGCAACTTAAAAAAAATACTTATTTTTTTAAATAAAATAATATGGGGTCTTTCGTAAAAATGCTTAGCTTATAAAGAATAAAATTTCCTAAGAAAATAATAACAAAGTTAGCTTTTATTCAAATAAGCCTTCGTTTCGTATTATTTTTTTAAGCTCTCAAAATTTGCCATATGGATTATCCTTAAACGCAGAATTTTCTTAGGAAACCAAAAATTTAAAAATATATAGGGTGCTTCATTTAAAAATTAAAAGTTAAGGCCGTTTCCAGTAAAACCGGAATCACTGGAGGTTACGTGACCTCTTAGAAAGCTTCAAATTTGCCATTATATAATATATTTAGGTTTAATTTTTATATCTTGGAAAGTAGAGAAAAAAGGGAGCGAGCCACATTTCTGGATTATCCCGTAAATATACTAGGTGCTTTCTAAGTAGTTTAAAAAGCTGATTTCTTAAGTGTTTAAAAAAAAAAGTTTTTATTAATATATGTCAAAAAATGTCTTCTATCCAAAATACAGAGTTTTATTTTTTTTTTTAGTGATTATCAGGTAATCGGATTTTTTTTATTTTCCTAAACTCTCAACGTTGATGGTGTTTTAAAAAGTATGTTTAATTAGCAGCTTTTAAAAGAGTCTTCCCCAAAGACGGGATTCTTTAAAATTTAAAAATGTTTTAAAAAGTGTCCATTGGGCAAATTTCAATTACACCGGCGAGGTAGTACGGGTCACTAAACCTAATTTTTTCATAAAATTTTCGATTTCTTGTCATTTTCTCATAAATGAGAAGATCTACACAAAAAAGGTAAATGACAAAGTTGTTAAAAATTTAATTTTCTACAAAAAAAGGGTCCTAATAATCGAATCGCTAAGATCAAAAGTTCTAGAGATATATGGCCTTTTTTAATTTTACTATGACATTTTCACAAATTATAATTTGTAAAAATTTCATAGTAAAATTAATTAAGGGCCAAATATCTTGAGAACTGTTGGTCTTAGCGATTTGATTGTTGAGGCCTTTTTAGTAGCAAATTAAATTTCCAACAACTTTGTTATTTTTTTTTGTGTAGCTCTTGTTATTTATGAGAAAATGACAGAAAAACGATATTTTTATAAAAAAAATTAGGTTTAGTGACCCGTACCACTTCGCCGGTGTGAGTTGCGACTTTGCTGCAATGGACACTTTTGTGGAGCATTCAATTCTTAAAAAATCCCGTATTTGGGCAAGACGATAACATAAAATGCTGCTGAGTTATAGAAATTTAAAAGAAAGAACCAAAGTTTATGTGTTTTTTAAATGAAAAATTTTCACACGCTTTGAGCGAGTACTTAATATTAAAATTATGAGCTGAAACTTTCAGGAATATATACACTGCTCAAAAAAATTAACGGAACACCTCTTAGTCCATTTGTAACTTTTAGTGCGTTAATTACAGTCAGATCAAGCTTACATATTTCAAGAGACACACCTTTTCTCACAATAAATCAAAGAATGTGTCTATTGATTAATCATTTATTCCTAAGAAAAAACTTACAAATTAAAAAAGGTACAAAAAACAAAGTGAAACAAACTGTCCCATTCTTCCACTAGGGCTTCTGCTAATTGTTGAAGAGTTTGTGGTGGACTTTGACGCCGACGAATACGTCTGTCCAGCATGTCCCATAGATGTTCAATAGGATTGAGGTCAGGGCTTAACGCTGGCCAAATTATTCTTCGAACGCTTACGAAAAAAAATTCATAGTAATGGCAGCAGTATGCGGCCTAGCATTATCTTGCATGAAGAGAAATTCAGGACCAATACCATATGCAGCAGGAACGACATGATCTAAAAGAACCATATCAACATATCTGGCAGCTGTCAGGGTTTGCGGTATCACTACAAGGTCCGTTTTTTCTCCCACACTTATTCCACCCCAGACCATTACCGAACCATCTCCTAATCTGGATACTTCTTGCACAGTCGCAGTAGAGTAACGTTCATTGGGACGTCTGTACACGGTACCCAACCAACGACATGATCTAAAAGAACCATATTAACATATCTGGCAGCGTCAGGGTTTCCGGTATCACTACAAGGTTCGTTTTTTTCCCCCCCTTATTTCACCCCAGACCATTACCGAACCATCTCCCCAAACTAGATACCCTTCACAGTCGCAGTAGAGTAACGTTCATTGGGACGTCTGTACACGCGTACTAACCAACGACATGATCTAAAAGGACCATACAACATATCTGGCAGCTGTCAGGGTTTCCGGTATCACTACAAGGTTCGTTTTCTCCACACTTATTCCACCCCAGACCATTACCGAAACCCTCTCCTAATCTAGATACTTCTTGCACAGTCGCAGTAGAGTAACGTTCATTGGGACGTCTGTACACGCGTACCCAACCAACGACATGATCTAAAAGAACCATATCAAGATATCTGGCAGCTGTCCGGGTTTCCGGTATCACTACAAGGTTCGTTTTTTCTTCCACACTTATTCCACCCCAGACCATTACCGAACCATCTCCTAATCTGGATACCCTTTCACAGTCGCAGTAGAGTAACGTTCATTGGGGGTGTGTACACCGTCCCAACCAACGACATGATCTAAAAGAACCATATCAACATATCTGGCAGCTGTCAGGGTTTCCGGTATCACACAAAAGGGTTTTTTTTCTCCCACACTTATTCCACCCCAGACCATTACCGAACCATCTCCTAATCTGGATACTTCTTGCACAGTCGCAGTAGAGTAACGTTCATTGGGACGTCTGTACACGCGTACCCAACCAACGACATGATCTAAAAGAACCATATCAACATATCTGGCAGCTGTCCGGGTTTCCGGTATCACTACAAGGTTCGTTTTTTCTTCCACACTTATTCCACCCCAGACCATTACCGAACCATCTCCTAATCTGGATACTTCTTGCACAGTCGCAGTAGAGTAACGTTCATTGGGACGTGTGTACACGCGTACCCAACCAACGACATGATCTAAAAGAACCATATCAACATATCTGGCAGCTGTCAGGGTTTCCGGTATCACTACAAGGTTCGTTTTTTCTCCCACACTTATTCCACCCCAGACCATTACCGAACCATCTCCTAATCTGGATACTTCTTGCACAGTCGCAGTAGAGTAACGTTCATTGGGATCACACCTACCCAACCAACGACATGATCTAAAAGAACCATAT
>JAHBCN010003482.1:14495-74680 GCA_019359885.1 Listronotus oregonensis | reverse complement strand
TACAAAGTGAAATAAATTATTTTTAATTGAATTTCGTTTTTCTAAAATTATGGCATGTAACCTTGATTACTCAAAAACCAGTTGAAGATAGGCATAGGACACTGTACATGAAATGTGTCTAGAATTGTCCGTAACATCCAAAAATGTCAAAATATGCAGGGGGTGCCATTTAAAAAAATGAAGTCGATACCGGCCCTGCTGTTTTTGAAACACCCTGTTTTAAATTCTTTTTTTCCAAAAATTTTAAACCTTAAAACTAAATCCACGTGTCCGAGCGTTTTTTACTCAGGTGCTTTTTACCTGAAAAAGTACTTTTACAGACTTTATGGCCTCACTGAAAATATATTATATATATATCACGGACGTTATTTTTAAATAACTACTACCTAAAAGTGTCTCTCCGGCACTGGGAATCGAACCCGGAACGCCGGGCCCGCGATCCGAAACTCTGATCACCACGCTACCGTTTACATAAAGAAAAACAAAAACAACGCAAAACATTTTGATTCACAACTAAAAACCGACTTAGGCGCCAGGTATCCACAATGCGAGGCTAGTTTCTCGAAACGATTGCGCGTATAATTTTCTCACAATGGAAACCCAGCTTTAAGATAAGTTATAATACTCGAATATTTAATAGAAGGAAAGCTAGTTTAACCATCCGACTAACCCATATCGGTCAATTATGAAAGTACCGTTCTGGCAGGCATCACCCGGTTACTTCATCATCCTTTAAAATTTTAAAATTTAAAAAAAAAAATTAACCTGCTTCCACAAAGCTAAAATTTTGATATGATGTAATTTACACATGTGTGGGTTGAAAAAAAAATTGACAACCTATTTTTATGGTTACAAGTATGTGCCAGACGATAGTAAAGTTGTGGGGGGGATGGCAATTTATAAAATGCTCCCACAAGGCTAAAATTTTAAGGGCATATACTTTCAATAGTTGGAAAAGTATATTTGAATTCCCAGACTATTCCGATGATTGCAAGGAACTTGCAGACCAGTATATAATAGTCAGGGTGCGATAGGATATACCTCTTGTGTATTGGATATTTTAACGAAAAAAATAAGCCCGTATTTATATGAGTCAGTAAGTTGAAAGTACTGTAAGATTTGCGTACCCAACTAAACAAACAAACTAAATAAAACTTAAGAATTTAGAAAAAACATTCTTAACTTATTAACAATTTTTTGATCACAATTTATGCTCTTGTATACTCAAGAAATACTTGAATTTTTTTGCCTAGGAACGAAAACGCAATAAAAAGTAATTAACTTAATTATTTACGGAAGGTCCAAGACTTCTGACGTTGCGTTTTTTTTTTTAATAATATAATATTTAATAATATTTACTACCGGTGTTAATCATGGAAGCAGTATATATAACTGATCAGCCTAATGACATTGAATTAGGTAAATATTTATTGTTTTTTATATGCAGGTATGGTAGGTGTTCATTTCTTTCTATGAATTAATTTTTTATTTCTCTCCTAGAAAACGATGAGATGATGGATGATTATCATTTCGATTTAGAAGATAAGGACTAATAATTTACGACAATAATGTATGCAGACCTGTAAGATTAACAAGTTTTAATGGTATATATTTGTTAACATAAATAAAAACTTAAACTTCACATGTAACTTTGTTTGACTTTTATTTAAGTAATATTTTATCATATCTTTAAAATACACAATAAATAAATCCTTTCTTTCTGACAATGAAGCTCATACAAGTCTGTTGTACCCTCACTCTCGTCGAGCGCCCTGACTATTATATACTGGTCTGAACATAAGAATAGTCTGGCAGTTTAAATGTACTTCTCCAACTATTGAAAGAATATGCCCTTAAAATTTTGGCCTTCTGGGAGCAGGTTATAAATTGCCATCCCGACGACAACTTTACTATAATCTGGCACATACTTGTAACTATCAAAATAGCTTGTCAATTTTTTTTAAACTTACACATATGTAAATTACATCATATCGAAATTTTAGCTTTGTGAAAGCGGGTTAAAATTTTAAGGGATGATGAAGTAACCGGAGGATACCTGCCAGAACGGTATTTTCATAATTGACCGATATTTAAAAATTTTCTAGCTTTGTGGAATATGGGTTGGTCGAATGGTTTACTGGCTCTTAGACTATAATACTACTTTAACATATTTTAGTTGTACTTCACAAAGTATTTCTAAGCTTCTGTAGCCAAAATGCTAATTTTTCTAATTTACCTTATAGTCGGTTTATATTATAAATAATAATATGCTTTTATTATTACCCACTGTAGTTCTGAATAATACTACTACGTATTTAATGTCAGCTAGTCTTGGGCTTTTTAATTAATCAAAATAAAAGCAACAGATTAAGGTAAGTTTTGTGGAACGCTTTAATTGCTCTCGTTTTTCTTTTGTGTCCAACGGCTAAAGAAATGTACGATAAAAATAACTTTTATGAAAGTTTTTTGACGCAGTTTTTTCCTCAAGGGGCCCAGAAATGTACATTAGCTTTTATTTTATTACGCAGAGAAATAAATATAAAAAGAATATTAGCACTTTCCCTAAAAGCAAAATACTTAAAAACATATAAAAGCAAAGAAAGAAAAATAATTGTTTTATACTTTTTTGTATCATAAACTTAAAAAACTATTATTTAATTGATAAGAATAGGAATAAATTAATTAGTTAATATCCTATTAATTAATAAATGTATTTTTTTTTAAATTATTGGGTATTGCTTTATATGTTTATAATATTATAGTTCAACAATTTTTAAGATATTAAAGGTAAAAAAGTACAATAAGGGATTATTTTAATCAATATCTTTATTACTCCTTAAAAATAGTGAATGATTTTTTAATAAATTATATAACCCCGTTTTTTAAAGACACGTTAAAAGCAGACATGCTAATTTTATTCTTACTGCATTTTACCTGCCTTACAAGGCTTCTCAATAAGGCAGTATCGGGTGCACAGTTAATAACAGAAAAACCAAGAGTCTACTTATAAGACATATTATATCAATGTCTTTCGGTAAAATATAAAAATCCTAATTTGGACATCTTGCTAAAATCAAATTTAGCAAATCAACATCAGTATTTACCGGAGGGGGTAGATAATGATCGTGTTAAGCTCTTTACTGAAGTGGGTCACCTCTAAAAATATTCGTTTTCGATAATTCGTCTCTCGGTCCAAAATTTTTAGTATTTTGATAATCAAAATTGTGACCAAATCCTAAAAGTGACAAGCCAAACGTTTTGCAATTCGACAATCACTTTTATGTTGTGTTATCCGTGATTTTAAACTTTGCGAAGTCTGGCCTACATAACATTTGTTACATCCCAAACATGGAATTTTGTAAACAATATTAGAATTATGCAAAGTATGGATCAGGTCTTTCATTTTTGAGAAAATGTCACCAATTTTTAATAAATTATACTTCGCAATTTTTAAGTTTGTAACATTACTCAAGTTTTTTATTACATTATGCGTTAGTGCCTAGATGTAAGGAAGTTTTTTTATATTTGATGGTTTGAGGAGGGTTATCGTCTGTTGGGCCGTCATAAGGAGTGTTATATATTAATTTGGATAATATGTTTTTGGGATATCCGTTGTTCAAAAATATCTTCATAAGTTTATCAAGATTTTCTTTCAAAAAACTTTTGTCAGAAATATGAGTAACTCTGTTCTTCATTGCGATGACAGTATTATATTTTTGATTTTGGGGATAGTTGAATAATAATTTATGTAACGCCCCGATGCGGTTGGTTTTTATACTAATTTAAAATCAAACTGCCAATTGCTTCTTTTTATCAATAAAGTGTCTAAAATGAACTCTAATGTTTTTTCCTTTTCGATCGTAAACTGAATATGCTGATTAGATTTAAACATGTGTAGCGTACTGTCAATCGTCAGAAATATGAGTAACCCTGTTCTTCATTGCGATGACATATTATAAAAAGAAACTCATTTTGTTATTATTTATAATAAGGCTCATAATAGTTTAGTTTTATTTATATATATATAATATATATATATATATATATATATATATATATATATATATATATATATATATATATATATATAAATAATATATATATATATATATATATATATATATATATATATATATATATATATATATATATATATATATATATATGATATATATATATATATATATGTATATATATATATATATATATATATATATATATATATATATATATATATATATTATATATATATATATATATATATATTGTTACAGACTTTAGTTAGTGTTTAGTTATTAGAAATATAAAAAGGGGGAATTATTTTATTTAGGTTAATAATTTATTTAAAATAAGTTACCTTTAGTTTTACCCTTTCGACGGTCTTTGGATTATCCTGAGGGAGCTAGAGACATCCTTTACACTTTTCTTACATCCTGTAGTAAAAGAATCCTTCCAGCTTTTTCCCCTAGACTTTTCCAGATTTTTCCATTCTTTTCCACTTCACTATAAAAAGCGCGAGGAAATTCCGCACGAGTCAGTTTAGTTTTGCATTTCAAAGAGAATAGAAGTTGACAGATAGTTAAAGGTTAAAAAAAGGTCCCAATAACGTTACGTTGAATTTTTGTTACCTTAGAAAGGTTTTGAACCTGTTTTGCAATAAAAAGGTGTAAAACCAGGATACGTTTTCATACGGGGTGTCACGGAACATTTGGGTCAGAAGCGGAACGAGGACCCACAAGAATTCGAAAGTGATTAAGAATATGAATACCTGTTGAGACCAGACAGCAAACAGAAACCATGGAAGAATTAACTGCCCCATAAAGCAAATGATGGCCAGCCAAGAAGATCTAAAGAAAGAAATGAAGACCAGCCAAGAATCCATGAAAGAAATGAAAACCAGCCAAGAAGATCTGAAGAAAGAAATAAAGACCAGTCAGGAATCCATGAAAGAAATGAAGACCAGCCAAGAAGATCTGAAGAAAGAAATGAAGACCAGGCAGGAATCCATGAAAGAAGATCTGAAGAAAGAAATGAAGACCAGTCAAGACGAACTGAAGCGTGAAATCAAACAGACAACAGATCGAGAGAATTCAAAAAGACATTAAAAAAAGCCAGGAAGAAATGAAACGAGCAAAAAAGAAAAGATGGTCAAATTTCGAGAACACCTAAAAGGAGAATTTCAACAAAATTAAGACGAGATGAGAAAACAAATGCTGCTTAAATTAAACTTACCAAAGATGTTAAAGAAGAAATAGAAGACATACAACAGACTGTACAGTTAGTTCAAGGCCCAAAAGCAGCAAGAAGTGCAACATTTACAACGACAAATTCCCAAAAAATAGCCAGTACAGGCGTCGTCTCAGAAAGTGGTACCCCAACAACTATAATGAAACCACCAGCTTTTGATGGCAAGGTTTCATGGGTCACGTATCTTCAACAGTTTGAAGCGGCAAACGGTAACAATTGGGGTTACCGAAAAGGCACGAGCTCTTGTACTTGCTCTTCGGGGGTGAAGCCATGTGAGGTGTTAAAAAATATTCCCGAAGCAAGGGAAAAAGTGACTATGAATCCATTGTAGTTCCTGAAAAAGAGATACGGTGAAGCCCACCTACAGGAAGTTTATAGCGCAACTTCAAGGACGAAGACAAAGATATAATGAAAGCCCCCCAGGGGTATGAAGCCCAAAAATCGTATGGCTTATAAATCTGACATATCCGGCATACCAGAAGAAATTAAACAGGAATTAGCAGTAGGTAGTTTTATTGAAGGCTTACGTGATCCAGATATGAACCAGGCGTTAAAAAAATGGCCAGACTTAAGAAAATATCTGAAACTCTTGCCCATGCACTTCAGTTTGAAAAAGCTAAACAATCATCCAGAGGTTAGACAAGAGTTCAAAAGGGGTGAACTTCGTTCCAGAAGATGAAAATTCAAATAATGATTTTGCAAGAGTGATGAAGGATTTTAAGAGATATTCCTTAAAAAAAAAACAGAAAGGGAAAAGCACTATGACATTTAGACGAAGAAATAACATTCTTGCTGGAAGTGTGGAAAGAGGGGCATGTCCAAAGAAATTGTACTAGATCAATTGCTCCTGCAAGTAGGCAGAAAACTTTCAAGTCGAAAGCCGGAAAGGTGCTACCAACCATCAACATCAATAATAAAATTTCCGGCTGCAAAACAACGGCTCCAGCTTTGGGAGTACTCTGGAAATGTAAGGGGTCGGGGGGAAAGTGAAATGGTACTAGATACTGGTTCCACACATACTATTGTAAGGCCGAACATCGTAGCCCATTGCAAAATATTTCGTCCAGAGAAAAATTTTATTTTGGAAACTAATGGAGAAGTTATACCAATTAAAGGGGATACATAAAGAATAACCTTGGGGAAACAACTTTTTTACACGTTGTGTTTGTTGCTGACATAATGGAAGAAGTTATCCTTGGTCTTGACATTATGGGAAAATCAGAAGTTTGTAGTTGACCCTTCCCCAACGAATACTGCGAACTAGTAGAAGAGATTGTAATGAGATTTCCACGGAAAAATGAAGTATTCATTCGAGAAGTTGTACTTATAGAAGATGTCATATTACCCCCCAAAATTTGAAAGCCTTAATCCAAGCAAGGTGGGAAAAATTTAGAAGAAGGAAACCTTCTTAAATTTTAACCAACTGAAAATAGTCCACTATACCCCAAAGGAATTTACCCGCAAGAACTCTGACGCAAAACAGAAGAAATACAGTATTTGTCAGAATGCCGAACCTGAAAGATTACCCTCAACAAGTCCAACAAGGTGACAAAATTGGTACCTGCCAACCTGCTAATATGATAGTTACCCATCCCTTTTACTACACCTGTTGAAGTTCCTTTTAAGTAAACTCCCCGATGCTCGAAGACTTGGTAATTTCTTCAAAAGCCCTATTAGATCCAGTGCAGGTTACTAAGTTGGAAGACCTTCTAAGAAGAAATCAAGACGTTTTCTCTCTCTCTGAAAAGGATTTGGGAAAAACCACATAATTCAACATCGAAAAAACTGGTTATGCAGCTCCGATAAGGCAACCACTGTGACAAATTCCTTTAGCTAAAGGACACGAAGTTGAAAGGTTAATTGGAGACATGAAAAACCAAGGCATTATAGAACCATCCAGAGCCATGGTCGTCTCCAGTAGTCCTGGTTAAGAAGAAAGATGGTTCTACCAGATTTTGTGTTGACTTCAGAAGACTTAATGACGTCACGAAGAAGGACAGTTTTCCATTACCAAGAATAGACGAAAATTAGATACTCTGACGGGTTCAAAATATTTTTGACTTTAGACCTGAAAAGTGGCTATTGGAAAGAAACTTCATCCGAAGATATGAAAATCTGCCTTTTCGCCCGAACCGACTGTGGCAGTTTAATGTTATGCCATTTGGTCTATGCAATGCCCCTTCTACTTTTGAACGATTGAGGGAGTTAACATTACGTATCAATTTTGGAAAACATGCTTAGTTTTACGTAGATGATATTATTATTTTGAAAACATTTGAAGACCACCTTAGAAATGTCAAAAGAGTTTTTCAGAAGTTAAAATCTGCCCAGCTAAAGCTTAGTCCAAAGAAATGTCACCTTTTTCTGGAAACAAGCAATACCTGGGGCACATAATTACTGAAGAAGGAGTGAAAACAGATCCAGAGAGGACGAAGCTATCCAAAACTGGCTACACCAAAAACAGCATGAAATTAGAAGTTTCCTGGGGTTGTGAAATTTACTATGAAGATTTATACATGGATTTGCTGCCATTGCCAGACCATTACATCGACTTACCGAGAACAACATTATTTTTTGGTATCGATGGATTACTTCAGCAAATGGCCGGAAGTCTACGCAATACCAAATCAAGAAGCTACCACTATTGCCGACGTACTATTTCAACAATGGATATGCCGATATGGAGTACCAAGAGAAATACATACTGATCAAGGTAGAAACTTTGAGTCCGATCAATTCAAGAACCTCTGTAATCTCCTGGGTATCCATAAAACCAGAACTACACCCCTTCATCCCCAATCAGATGGAATGGTCAAAAGATTTAACAAAACTCTTGATAACTACCTGAAAATTAAGGTAAATGACCAAAAAAGTAACTGGGACACCTGTATACAGCCGTTTTTACCTAGCCTATCGCTCCGCAGCTCACGAAACAACTGGGACGTCACCTGCAAAAGTCATTTTTGGAGTGGAGTTATGCCCTCCAGTTGATTTACTTACTGGACGACCTTCTACCAATGAAAAACCCGCAGAAGAGTATGTAAGTCAACTCAGTAAACAGCTGCAAAAAAATACACGAAGGGGGTTTGAAATAAGCTACAAAAGAAAGTGACCGTATGAAGTCCCGCTATGACTTGAAAGCTAATCATAAGGGATTCATTGTCGGTGAAAAGGTTTGGTTATACAATCCAAGAAGAACCAAGGGGCGTTCACCGAAACTGCAGAAGTCATGGGAGGGACCATATAAAGTAGTAACCCGGCTTAATGATCTGGTGTACCGAATTCAGAAGAGCCCACAGGCGAAGATGAAAGTTGTACATCTAGAACGGCTGTGTCGCTATCAAGATCGAGACGATCAAAACTTGGGAGGGGGCAATGTTACAGACTTTAGTTAGTGTTTAGTTATTAGAAATATAAAAGGTTAGAATTATTTTATTTAGGCCAATAATATTTGTTACCTTAGTTTTTTTGACGGTCATTTGATTTCCTTTAGGCGTAACATCATTTACTTAATATTATATATATATATATATATATATATATATATATATATATATATATATATATATTATATATATATATATATATATATATATATATATATATATATATATATATATATATATATATATATATATATATATATATATATATATATATATATATATATATATATATATATATGATGTCTCCAGCGCCCTCAGGATAATCCGAAATGACCGTCGAAAAAGGGAAAACTAAGGTAACAAATTTTAAATAAATTATTAACCTAAATAAAATAATTCTAACCCATGGCCCACCCAATTCGCTTCGGTTTTTCTACGAGAAATGAAAAGAGTTGGGGAAAAACTTTTAGCACGGCCATATGTGGGTCCATCAGGAGCATATTTCAAAATATAAAGGGTCACCCAAAAAAAAGTACTTATCAAAGTTATATTTTTTTATATTTTTAGATGCTGTAGACCAAATAAAGGTGAGTTATAGTATTCCCTATACCTAAAAGTGACCGTTTTTGAGAAATTTAGAGGAGCTCCTCATGGACCCACATATGACCGTGCTAAAAGTTTTTCCCCAACTCTTTTCATTTCTTGTAGAAAAACCGAGGCGAATGAGGTGGGCCACCCTGTATATAAATATACAGGGTGCCACAGATTCGAGTGCATGCATGGGGATGTCGGAAACCGTAAGAGATACGAAGTCAGTTAAATTATGGCAAGTTGGCATTTAGGTCCTAACAGTGCCGATAGATTGTAAATCTCCGAGCTTCCGAGATATCGAAAACCGAAATTTGCTGCATTTCGGTTTTATTTTTTCTGACGTTATTTAAAGAGATATGAAAAATAAAGACATTTTCATGGTCTTTTCTTAAGCTCTACAAAACAGCTTTTGAGAGATTTTCGTACGACGTCGTTTTCGTTCAGACCATCATCAACTTTATTTTTAAATACGGACCTAGGTTTTATTTTATTTTTGAACTTTTTATTATCCCAATTACAAAAACGTATAACACTTAATATTTATTAACAAATATGGAACGCCCCTATAGGAAGTTATGTGCGTTCCTTGTCTTACTCATTGTCTCTTATGGAAAATATGTTTATTTAACAGAAAAATATTAAGTGTTATACATCCTTGTAATTGGGATTATAATTGCTTCAAAAAAATGCAATAAACAATGGAGTGCCGCATTTAAAAAAATAAAGTTGATGATAGTTTAAGGAAAACGAAACGTCGTACGGAAAATCTCTCAACGCTGTTTTCTAGAGCTTAAGAAGTGGCCATGAGAAAGTGTCTTTGTTTTTTCATATCTCTTTAAATAACGCCATAAAAAAAAAACGAAATCAGCAAATTTTCGGTTTTTTCCGGATATCTCCGGAATACTCGGAATTTACAACTTTCTAATCGGCATGTTGTAAGACCTAAATGCGCAACTTTGCCATAGTTTAACCGACTTCGTATCTCTTACGGTTTTCGAGATCCCATGTAGCACTCGAATCTGTGCACCCTGTATATACAGGGGTCAGGTATAAATTGGGATAATAAGAGGTTCAAAAAATTAAATAAAAACCAAGGTCCGTATTTAAAAAATAAAGTTGATGATGGTCTAACGAAAACGAAACGTCGTACGGAAAATCTCTCAACGCTGTTTTGTAGAGCTTAAGAAGTGGCCATGAGAAAGTGTCTTTATTTTTTTCATATCTTTTTAAATAACGCCATAAAAAAATAAAAACGAAATCAGCAAATTTCGGTTTTTTCAGGATATCTCCGGAAGTACTCGAAATTTTACAACTTTCCAATCGGCATGTTGTTAGGCACCTAAATGCGCAACTTTGCCATAATTTAACCGACTTCGTATCTCCTACGGTTTCCGAGATCCCCATGCATGCACTCGAATCTGTGGCACCCTGTATACTGTAAAAAGGAAAAAGTAAAATATTAAATATTTATGGAGATATAGAACTAGGTATATATATATATATATATATATATATATATATATATTATATATATATATATATATATATATATATATATATATATATATATATATATATATATATATATATATATATATATATATATATATATATATAATATATAATAATAAAGTATGTCCGCGGATGCGGTTAACAAGAAGACAAATAAACCAAACATTGAAAGATAGGAAAAAAAGTCATTCCTGATAAAAAAAAATTCTGCTTGTCGAAAAAATATGAACTGCAACGAGAAAATAGATTTTTATCATACATCTCTCAAAATGCAAAGACATAAAATCGTACAAGTCAAGTCATTTTTTGGCCTTTTAACTTGAAATAATAAATAAAAAACTTGCTCCCAATTTACTTCTTAACCTGATTCCTAACTTACTAAACAAAAATTTAAATTTAGGAAAAATTAAAAAAATATACATTTTTGTATGTCCGCGAATGCGGTTAACAAAAGGACAAATGAATCAAAAATTGAAAGATACAAAAAAAGTCATTATTGATAAAAAAATTTGCTTGTCGAAAAAATATGAATCACAATGAGAAAATGGATTTTTATCACACAGGGCGTCTCAAAAATGCAAAAACATAAAAGCATGTAGGATACCTACTATAATAAAAACCTGTTGTTCACGCAATAAAACTAAAACAATTTTAAAATTAAAAATAATTTACATTTTTTCAAAGCCCAAATGCTAAAAGGACAAGGATATTAAAATGTCATTAACAACGTTTTGGCAAATCACTTTTGTTGCTTGTTGTATTTGCTATGACCATTAGGTTTAAAATTATAAGGATAAAAAATGTTTTTTTAAACATTTTTAAACTTTGTATAAATTATTTGATTAAAGTTGTTATATCTTCGATCTATTAATTTCCAACTTTACCGCGCTTTTATCTTTACAGTATGTTTAATTAGTTACAAAGATTTTAAAGAAATTTAGGCTACGTAAAATTTAATTTTAAATTAAAAGCATTTTTCTTTTTATAAAGTGTTTTAAAAATTTATATATATTATTTATATTTAATATTTTAATGGCTATGACAAAATAAACTGCACCTTTTTATTTGCAATTTAATAGTTTTTAAATTCTAAATCTGACGTTTTAAAATGAGATATATTTTAAGTAATCTATATAAAATAAAGCTTCATTTAGGAATTCCAAATGCACACCAAATTTGAATTTATGTAAAAAAATGAGGTTTTGGATATAAAATGTTATAACAATCTACGGTTTATTTTATAGTAATCCTATTACATAAAGAAACATTTATTTTTAATAGGACATTTTTAAAATTAATAATAAAAGTCTATATTTTAATATCAATTTTTGTTTTTTGTTGTGTAGGTTGTAACTTAATTAATAAAAAGCATTGCGTCTCCTTTAAAAAACCATGTATCAAAATTTTATTTTAAAATTAAGGGTAGCAATATTTATTTTATATATCTAAAAAATTTTTTAAAAATTGTTTTTATTTAAAATCTTTCTTTTTTTATTCTAGTAGGTGGCACAATTTATTTTTATTTTAGGTATTCTGAATAGGCAAAATACAAGATGAGCTGGAGTAACTTTACTTCATGTTGTGAATTTCCCCTTAACATTTATAATATGGCGTCGACTTTTCAAAGAAGGGTAAGATAAAAGCGCATTTATGTTATCCCTGTTTTGCTTTTTATGTGCCTTTTTAAATCTGCTTTTCATATTTTTATAATTAATTGTTTTTAAACATCTTTCAAATCATTTTATGGCCAACAAGCACCCTGCAAAAAATATAAATTCTTTAATTTTGATGGATATGATGTACGTCTTTTTTATGTGTTTCACAATTTTATTAAACATGATTTATCGGATATTATTTTGTTTGCGTATCTTTTTTGGAAAGTACACGTCGCAAATGTTAAGGAACCACACTGCATGTGTAGATTTTTGTCGTACGTAACATGTTTTATAATATTTTTTTTGTCTTGAGTTGTTAGTAAGTTTGTATAAAATATCTAATGTGACATACCAAATATTCCTAAACAAGTTCAGGGTAACGCCTTCTTAATAAATTTTTATAGTATTGAAAAAAACTACAAATGATAGATAAAAACTAATTACACAATCTTAAGTTTTATTTTTGAACCAACTGAAACTGTAAAACCTAATTTGAGCCGGAGATACAGGGCATTTTTTAAATTTTTACTATTTTAGCACAACCTTTTATTTGGAGTGTTAGTAAATATAAAAAAAAAAATCAAGTTTGTGTAGAATTTTATGTAGAAATCAGTAGCGTGCATATTGGTTACCGTTTAAAAGATATAATGCAAGGTTGCTTTTTTAAAATGGGAAACCCTGTATATTATTTTATTATTCGTTTTAAAATAAAATAACAATATTATTGATACTACAACTTTATATTTATTTTCAAAAAAAATATTCATATCTGGAAAAAATAAAATTTATGGATAAAAGACATCAAGAACCTTAACATTGTTAAATTTTAAACTCGTTGTATAAAATTTTATTATATATTATTATGTTTTTGATATTTAATATTAATTAAATATTAATTTTTATTTATTTATTTATTTAGTTATTTATTTATTTATTTATTTATGTATTATTATTATTTTTAACGTTCTGTAGGCAACTGCGTTTACATCTAGTATTTTAAAAGTATTAATCCCTAGTTGCCTTCTTTCTCGATTTAAAATTCAACAATATTATATACTACAAAGTTTTTAAACTCCATTTAATTTAAATCCAAATTTAAAAACACAAAAAATGGGCGATATAATAAACTTTTTTTTTGCAGAAATAACTAGCCAATAATTTATAAACAATATTTTTATTTTTATAAAAGTAATCAACTTAAAAATTTATCAGTTTATTGCAATGTAGATATTATTCAACACTTAAATCTTATGAGGTTTTGCTAAATTTTTTATTAATAACCAATTTCTAGAGAAATAAATAGTAAGTGTCTGGTATCAATAGGTAGGTATTTTTATTAAATTTTTGAGAAATTTTTATTAAATTAAAAAGGCAACCCTGGGTTATATCTTTAAAACCGTCACGGATAAAAAAATAATTAAGCCCGCCAATCGATTTTGCAGTTGTTTCGAAAATCCAACTTGAGAATATGCCATTAAATTGCTATCTCTTGTAGTTTTCCAATGCCATGAAAATTCATCGAAAGGCATCATCCTATACATTTAATATTTAAAGTTTTTACAGTTAAAAGTTTAAATATATTATCGATTAGTTTTATATTATTTTATTTAATCAGCGCCTTAACCACTTAGGGGTTATTAACGCATTACAAAACGGATACAATTTCAAACATATACTTAACAACTTAATTCATTAGGATTCCCAATTAAAGTTTCATAATTATTCCAATGGCGGTAAGGAATATTATATTGGTTTTATCGTGTGTCTGTACAATATGTTTTTGCACTATAACGGGGGCAGTCTATGAGTATATACTGTATGCTTGAAGGATCTTTGCACTGTTCGTGGTGGGATTGATCTAATTGTGTCATAAGATAACTGTTTGTGGGTTTGGTATGTCTTATTCTTAAACAAGAGATAAACACTTGCTTTTTTACCGTACTGGGTATTTTTATTTTTCGGAGTTTAGTAGTCGATTAATTCCACTTTTATTGCTACGCACTAGTAATGTGGTTTTCAATAATTTTTTAATTAGTCGATGCACAACTTTTGCCTCTAAAATTTGGACCGCACAACGGGCTGCTGTGTCTGGTTTCTCGGTACCAACAATACCAATATGTGAAGATAAATTTAATTACCCCTCTACCAACTGCAAGATCATGTAGTTGATATTTTATTATAATTATAACTGAATTTTTACTTTAAATTTTCTAAGTGAGAGCTATTAATTGCACTAAGAGAATCTGTTAAAACTATGTTTTTTTTCCTTTCCTTGATTTTAATCAAAACATAAGTTTCAAGAATAGCATAAAGATTACACGTATTTACACTTGGCATGGAATAAAGTTTAAAATAAAAAGTGTTTGATGTTGATACAGCCGTGCTTACTCTTTCTATGAACTTGGAAGGCTCTGTATAGTCCTACTTATATTGAAGGTGAATATGTAATATTTCGCTTAAGCTATTTTTAATGATGGTTGGATTATCTTGGGCTTTATGATACATTAAATGCGTTATGTCCACTAAGAGCATTTTCAGTATCCATGGTGGTGGCATGTCGTGTTGCAATAAAATCGATGGAAAAATAATGTTTAAATCTTTTTAATACCTTGTTAGTCATATAGAAAATGGAGGATCTGACCTTTTTTCGCTGTCCAACAATTCTTTGTATCTGTTGGAAATATTATTATCATATACTAGATAAGTACAATCAGCAGCAATAGAAAGAGCATAGGAAAGATTTAAATACCTCCTCCTTAAATTTAGGGGTGGTTCTTTAGCTTCAACCAATATACTTTAATGGGACTAGTCCGAAATGCCTCTAGGGCTATTGTGCACTGAATTCAACTCTTTATTATATTGTTTATTGCAAATGCATATGCATTAGAACCATAATCGATTTTTAATTGTTTTATGATTAATAAAGTTATTTTAAATTGGTTTTACTAGACCTCTATTTTAAGCAGGTTTATACATTTTTGTGAATTAGTTATAAACTGACAAATATGAAGCTCCCAGTAAATTTTTTTATCCATAATCACTCCCAAGAATTGTACCCTACTAGTATACGTTTTTAATAAGGTTTTTATAAAGTTCTTAGAGCTTGCCAGTAAAAAAAACAAATACTATTGTTTGATGTTTTTAATAAAAGAATTAAATTTTTGAGAGAATACACAAAAAATGTGAGTCTACTTCAAAACGGTCTTACTCCAGTAATTCTTGATAAAACATGGATATTCAGTAAAGGATCTGAGGCAGCTATGAAAGACCAACTCTGGGATTTGGTAGAAAAAAAACCGAAGTTTAGAAAAGAAATATTTCCTTGACGAATATGTGAAACCTTTTGGTCATAAAGTTCTTCGCCTCCCACCGTACCATTGTCAATATAATCCAATCGAAATGGTTTGGTCAGAGTGCAAAAGGAAATATGACCAATGTATTTCTGCCTTAAAAGGAACCCCTTCTGAAGTGTTGGCAACGTGGGAAAAGGTACTTGGCGAAATAACCGCTGAGCATTGGCAGAACTACATTCGGCACGCCCAAAAAGAGATCCTAGAAGCTTGTGAAGTAATCAGAATATGTGATGCTTTAGATATAAACCCCGTCATAGTGACTGATTCGGATGACGAAGATGAGAGCGACGATCTGTTTTTTGACCTTGACGATCTTTGATTTATATCATGTAATATTTTATTTAAAAATTGTTTATTTATTTATTTAAATTTAGTTTAATCACTTTGCCACACATTAAGTTTTCTATTGTTACCATTGGTTTATATTGCATTGTATTGCAATCAACATCTTTTGGAATATCCTTTTGCCCTTGTTGATGGTACTTTTTTAAAGCTTTTGTCTCATTTTGGGCCATTTTTTTTTTAAATTAAATATCGCTCCTTTACTTACTTTCGTTAGGGCAGCTGTCCTTTCCACCAAATTTTGAAGGTTCAAGGCAAGTCCTGCAGCTTCTTGTTGTTTCTTTAGCTCAAAAAACCCCAATACATTTAGAATGATGAGCTGTTTGCATTTTAAAGTATTGTTAAGAAAGTATTTTTTGTACACATTTTTATAAATTAATCAGATTTTATATTGTTAAAAAAACGTTTAGTTTTTGTTAAAAGTATGGAAAATTGAGCCTTTACAGTTTATAAAAAAATCCAAATTATAAAGAAATATATTTGTAAAAAAATATAAATGAAACATTTATAAAAGCATTTGTCAGATCCATCTCCAACGGGTTCGGAGCGAAAAGTTCTGGTGTGAACAAATGCGCAAATTAAATATACAAATCGAACGCACCTTTAGTATGTCAATTGTTAACAGCTAAGAAATACGTTTTTTGGGCTTTTTGACATAACTTAATATCCGAAAAAATTCAAGTATACCTAGAAAATGAAAAATATTAAAACAAATTTAGCAAAAATGGATGGACAGGTAATTTTTTTCTGAATAATTACGGTAGTCAAAGTAAAATTAAAAAAATATATTTTAAAGGTTAAAACATATTATAATAAATATACACTAATGTTAACAAAATTAGTTTAAATATATTTTTAATATGTATCAAAAAGATATTTATTTTGTCAGAACGTGTAAGTGATAATATTTTTTAAGACCCAAAAATGCAGAGAGCAAAATTGGTGCGTACTGTTTACATTTTATCTAATATCTGTTAAAAAGTACAAAGTAAAAAGTTCCTTGTTGTATAACCGATGCAGTATTTGCATCGGTTCTGGTTAAAAAAATGTAACTTAGAAAAACTTAAACCACTTAACTTTTTATAGGATATTATTGCCAGTAAAGATATGTAAGATAAAAAGCTCTTTATGCTGCGTTTAGTTTTATTTAAATAATACATTAAAAAACAAAAAGTTGCTATAAAATAGTGACGTTTGTTTTTAAATAAACCTGCAACAGAAAAATATAGATAGTCCAGTAAATAAAGGTACAAAGCTGTAAGTAAATCTGTAAAGTTTTTTTTTGTGGCGCAATTCTTAGGTCTTTGGGGATGTTTTCGAGCGAAAAAAAGTTTATTAACATTAACAGGTGGGAAAGGGCTGAAAATGGCTCCTCAAGGCCCGAAAAATGGGTTTCCCGCTAACATCTGCCAAAATATGCGAATTGGAGAATTTCTGTTTTTACAAAAAATTAAGATCGCCTTGTAATCTACAAAAATGGTTCCTATAATTTTTTGAAAAATTCATAGTTTTCGAGATGACGGCACCTAAAAGTCCCCTCATTTCAGCTGCCTCTACCGCTAGAATGCCGCTTTCTTCATGGCTTCACTTATAAAGTGGGCGGACGAATTGTTCCATTACTCGGACAATAATGTACATTTTTTAATCATTCAATGTTCATCGGAATGGGAAAACCCGTATCTATCACTGCCTTGGGTCCATTCTGATTTTTCTAGAATATTAAAAAAAGCGGTCAAAGTTTTTTTTACAATATTTTAAGAGTATGTCATTAATTTATTGATAGCTTTTGAAAAAATGGTTTTTTATTAATCTTTTTTATAATGAGACCTTAGCAAGTGTTTAATAATCTCAAAAAATTTCGTTCACCATCTTTCTTGTGTTTTGATAAAAAATTGTTTGGCTCATTTGCATTTTTTAGCCGTTTAGCGGCATATTTCATCCAGTTAGACGGCCGTTTTTGCGAAAAATAATGGTGTTGCGAAGAAATTAGTAAAGACCATTTTTGTAGATTTCAAGGTGACCTTCATTTTTTGTCTGAAGAAAAATTCTCTAATTTGTATATTTTGGCAGATATTCGGGGGCAACTCATTTTTGGAACTTTGGGGGTCCGTTTTCAGCTAGTTCTCACCTCGGAATCATGATCAACTTTTTCTTGCTCAAAAGCGCCGGGAAGACCTACGAACTCCGCCACAAATAAAAACTGTACAGATTTGTTTACAGCTTTGGGTACTTTCAGGCCTTTAGTTATGGACTAAGACTAAATAAGTGATATGTAAAAACAGGTACAGTAAACAAGTTGGTGCAAAGAGAAAATAATATTATCTATTATTTTTCAATATGAAGCTTCAAAACTCAGATGTGGGTAAATAAAGTTTATTTTAGTATAACTTTTTAAAGTTTTGTAATTTTTTATTATAGGAAAATTAATTAACAAGAATACTTGATAAAGAACAATAGTAACATTAATTTTATAAGTACTATGGTAATGCAGCTACTTTAACCAAGCTTAATTAATTTATTTATTTAGGTTATGAAAGACAAATTATAATATTTTTATTTTTTATATTGCATTATCCAGTAAAATCCATTATGGTTTTGTTAAATCAAAAATAAAATAAATAAAATTTAATTTATTATTTAATGGGACAATTATCGGTCGTCTCTTTTATGCCGTCCAGTCACACTCAGGGCATCGATTCCATTTGTATGCCATACGGAAATGGAAGAGCGCACTTTCTCATATCAAATGCGAGAGATAATGAAATTGCTTGTCACTCAAAATATTTAACGTATTTAGGATTGTGCTTTCAAGGATCATGTAAGTGTATTAAATATTTTAATAAAATTTAATTGATTTGGTCGTTACATAATGAAACTCTTTAGGCGCTTAATTTAATAAAACATTTATAATTTAAAATTCCTCTAAAATTAACAACATGGTTTCGCTAAGACTCCAGCTTGTTTAAACTAGTAGTTTAAGCTACTACTAAGACACTGAACAGATCCATTTTTGGGACTCCTAATATTAAAAAAAAACACTTGGTGTACTGTTTTCTGTAAAATCCTAAAAAACACCTGTAAAAATGATTTAAAATTAAACAAAAAACTTACGACATAAAATTAATATTTTCTTAATGGCACACCATATGGATTTGTTTTAAAAAGCGTCCTTTTTTTTGAATGCGTTTCGGTAAAAATAATTTTGTTATAATTATTAGTAAAAACAGAATTAATTTAATTTATGCAAGAAATGTGCGATTGGCGAATTAGAAAAAAAGTCAATATTTTGTAGAAGTCTAGTGTTTATTACTACTCTCAATACATATTGGTAAAAGTAAAACATATTGTTAAACTAATTATATTGTTGCACTCAGTAGCATTGTGTGTCCTCAGCAGCATAGTGAACAGAGTTTGTCCTTGTCACACAGAAGACCCGGGTTTGATTTCCAGCCGGGAGGATATATGTGTTATCTTAAAGGTGCTCTAAAATGCAATAACTACATGTAGCCCAGTAACTGAAGTCCTGAAAGTACCCAAAGCTGTAAATAAATCTGTACAGTTTTCCTTTGTGCGCAATTCTTAGGTCTTCGCGGATGCTTTCGAGCGAGAAAAAGTTTATCACGAATTCGACGTGGGAACCCACTAAAAATGGCCCCTTAAATTCCCAAAAATAAGTTTCCTGCCAATATCCGCCAAAATATGCGAATAAGAGAATTTTTGTTAAAACAAAAAATAAAGATCACCTCGATATCTACAAAAATGGTCCCTACCATTTTTTTCGCAACACTAATATTTTTCGCAAAAAGGGCCGTCAAAAAATCCATAACATTTCACACTGGAAAAATGTTAATAACAAACCATTTTTCCAAAAAAATCAATAAATTAATTAGATACATAAAAGTGATTTTTTTTAAATATTCTAGAAAAATCAGAATAATAGGTACGGATTTTCCCATTCCAAAGAACTTTAAATGATTAAAAAACGTACATTATTGCCCGAGTAATAAAACAATTCGCCCGCCTGTTTATAAGTTAATCCATAAATATAGCGGCATTCTAGCAGTAGAGGGGCAGCTGAAATGAAGGGACTTTTGGGTCCCGTTATCTCGAAAACTATCGATTTTTCAAAAAAAATTATAACACCATTTTGTAGATTACAAGGCGATCTTTATTTTTATAGTTTATTTTGATTTCTGGGAATATTACTTAAAGAATTTTGGCTTTCTCAGTCAAATGTGATTTTATATATTTTTAAAAATTATACTTTTTTTTTATTATTATGGAGAGATGTTTCGCAATAAAAACAAAAACATGAAAGAAGGGAAATTTTTTCACTGATTTATTTTTAATAAAATTTAAAAATAATATTTCTATGAAACAAGTGGTTGGTTCGGGGCCCCCAGCTTAAATACATACTTATATTATTGTAATTTGGGTGTAAACACATAATTTGATTATAAACCAAACAGAAGAAACTGTGTTGTGTTTGACCGACATTGACTTCGACATGCTTTTTTAAAAATTGGGAGTACACGTGTAGGGACTTTATCATTTAAAAAATATATAAAACAATAAAATTCTTTTGTCATAGATAGGGTTTTATTTATTTTGATTTCTGGGGCCAGTTGTTTGCTTTTCTCCTGAATAAAGATATTTTATATTATTTTTAAATTATAGCTTTTAATTATGGAGAAGCCTGTTCTGCATATTAGTAACAGCAATGAAAAGAAAGGCTTAAATTTTTATAAATTGAATTGTTTTACTATTTTTCTTTTATGAAATTATATATTATATTTTATATTTTATATAATTTCAAAAAAATTATTATTTTATTATAGTACTTAAAACAATTAATTTTATAAAGAATTAAACCTATTTATATCTTTTCATTTTTTTTGTTACTATTATAGCGGAAGCAGACTAGCTCTCCATAATAATCTTTTAAAAAAGTATAATTTTTAAAAAATAATATATAAATATTTTTTATTCTGGAGAAAAGCCAAAAAATTTTTTTCTTTAATTTGATAGCCCCAGAAATCAAAATAAATTTTTATAAAAAATATCAGGGCAAAAAGATTTACATTTTTTTTTATACATATTTTTTAAATATTAAAGGTACCTACACGTGTACCTTTACCAGTAACTATTTTTAAAAAGTCATGTCAGAAGTCAATGTCAGTTAACAAAACAAAAATTTTTAGTTTTTTATCTGTTTTAAGTAATATAATCAAATAATTTATGTGCTACATCCGTCCGTCAAAAAAACCAATAAATTTGAAATAACATATGTATCTTATAACGGGTTGCCAATGTTTTCAAGTAAGTTTATTTTCCATTTTTATAAAATTTTCCCAAAAAAATAATTATTTTATTATAGTACTTAAAACAAATCAATTTTATAAAGAATTAAACCTTTTATAAAGTCTTTTTTCTTTTTTTGTTACTTATTATTGCGAGAGCAGACTAGCTTCCATAATAATAAAAAAAGTATAATTTTTTAAAATAATATATAAAAATCCTTATTCTGGAGAAAAGCCAAATAATTTTTCTTTTAAGATCTTTATTTTTGTCTAAACAAAAATTTCCAATTCGCATATTTTGGCAGATATTAGCGGAAAACCCATTTTTCGGGCCTCGAGGGGCCGTTTTCAGCCCTTTCCCACCTGTAAATGTTGATAAACTTTTTTTCGATCGGAAGCATCTCCGAAGACCAAACAATTACGCCACAAAAGAAAAGTGTACAAATTTAATTACAGCTTTGTCCCTTCATTTACTGGAACTAATGTTTCAGTGCTTAAACAACGTTGATGGAACTAGGAAACAATGGTTGAATATCGGAAAACCCGGTACCCAAGATAACCTAGTACTAAGGCATCAAGCTTTTTTGGGCAGTTATAATGATAAAAAAATACGATTTTTTTTTATAATAGGACGTGTTGAAGTGAGAAAATTTTAATTTATTGTCATATCTCTTTCATTTTAATCCAAATCATTTTCTTAGGTATTGTTTTACATTTTACCGGAAAGAAAATTACACAAGATGGCTGTTTTACGTTTTTTATACATGATAAGCTACAAATATAGCCCTGTTTGATCCTCATTGAATGATCTTGTACATTGAAAAAAATATATAAAATATTGGTATCATCTAATAAAAAAAACCTAAATACCACAATGCAATGCTCTAGAAACTATGAGATATTTTGTTTCTATTTGTTTACCTTAAACACAACTTTTTTTAATTAATGATGTACCTAACAAGGGGAGGGCACGACATGGAAAATTCAATTAGGGATGGGACTCTGTGCAATTGTAGTACTCCATGAGGGTATTCAACCCTTAATATAATAGCGTCGAATGGCCAGCCATTTCGGAGAAAAAAGCCTCTAAAATTTCAGACTCAGGTTATATATTAGAAATACTTTATCTTTTCCAACGACTAAATTTCCTAGACGGCTAGGTACTTTGCATGTTGGGTGGGACTCTCTGGGTTGAAGTCTCGCGCTCGGTAATTTTTTTTTAATTTAATTTTTCTAACAATTAAATTATTTGTTTTCAATAACTCTGTAATAAATATTAAGTGATATTTTATTTTAAGTAATTATTTTACTTTTAAAAATATTGAATTATTTATAGTTTATAATACATAGTTTAAAAAAATAACATATCCGATTATTTAGGCAAAGCCTTTAGTAGAATACCGACATTTAAGTTATCATTTTGCTGCTTATATTAATTTTGTTTTTAAGATAAAGTTTTTTGCAATATTAAAATATACCTTAATTTTAATTATTCAATGGAATACGTTTTAAAATTTTAACTTGTAGTTTCCCAAATCAGTTTTGACCAACTATGCCCAGTATTCATGTGACTGCAGCTGTTTTTCTATTGAATACAAAGATATTCCGCATAAAATAAGGGACCAAGAGGGGAATATATTTTGGTTATCATTTTTTTCATTCAAGAGTATAGGATCAATGCAGCCAGATTGTGGGAAAAAAGTTCCCCCTCCACGCAACACTCTAGTGGCGCACACAATCTGATCCTCCCAGATTAAGAAGAAGTTTCTCCTACCACGCGATGCGGAGACGTAACGCACACAACGCTTGCCTACGTCCGTGGTAGGAAAAATTTCTCCTTTATGTGGGGGATCACATTTTGTGCCCCACTAGCGTGTTGCGTGGAGGAAGAACTTTCCTACAATCTGGCTGACCTAATCCTATACTCTTCGATAAAAAGATTGGTAACCAAAATATATTCTCCTCTTGGTCCCTTATTCTATGGGGACTTTCTTTGTATTTAATAGAAAAACAGCTGCAGTCACATAAATATTGGGCATAGTTAGGTCAAAACCGGTTTGGAAAACTACAAGTAAAAATTTTAAAACGTTTTCCATTGAACAATTTAAATTTAGGTATATTTTAATGATGCAAAAATTTTAATTGCTATATTTAATTATCATAATTATAAGTTATTCCATATGTTCAAAGAAAAATAATTACTAAAAATAAAATCTTAACGGGCGCAAGACTAGAACCCAGAGAGTCCCACCACCCAACATGTAAAGTACCTAGTCGTCTAGGCTATTTATTCGTTGGAAAGAGAAAGTATTTCTAATATATAACTTGAGTCTAAAATTTTAGAGGCTTTTTTTTTCGAAATGGCTGGCTATTCGACGCTATTATATTAAGGGTTGAATACCCTCATGGAGTACTACAATTGCACAGAGTCCCATCTCCAACTGAATTTCCATATCATGCCCTCCCCTTGTAAGTCTAACTTATAACGTATCGGCCTATTTAAACAGGAAAACTTTTTAATTTAATACCTTTCCTTCATTTTGTTTATTTTTTAATTCTCAACTGGGATACTTATTTTAACAAAAAAAATCTGTAAATATAATATTTTTTACATACATTTTGCGAATTATCGTTTTGGTTAACATTTAAAATAAATGACCTTTCTTTAATCCACAGATATAAAGTGCAAAACTCCATTATTGGCTTTTTTACTCCTTTTCCGGCAAGTTTTCATTTAATAACGACCAATCGGTATAAAGCCTATGAATCTGACGCTGGTTTGGAGCTCTGCCAAAATTGATAAAGGGTTATATTACTTCAATACATAAAAAAAGAACTTAACGAATATTAATGTGTAAGCTTAAGTAGTATTTTAGCATTCATGTCATTGACTATAGCAGGGGATATTATTTTTAAGAGGAAGTAAGAGGGATTTTATTATGTTTCTAAAAATAAAACACCAGAACATGGGTTCGTGGTTGTATTGGATTTCTATTGACTAAAATCACGTTTTAACCATATTGGGAACACCGGAACTTCCAGAAACATGACATCAGTGATACCCTTTTGTCTTTTAGTTTCTCCGACTTCTGACTTTTTGTTATTTACTTCCCTTTTTAGATATAATGATTTTTTTACTGGTTGGAACAATATTATCTGGTGTCAATACTTGTCCTTAATTCCTTAAGTCTTGTTTTCTTGTCAAATTGTGCAATTCTGTATAATAGATATATCTGTCGATTTCCCTTTTTTGGTCAATTTTTCTTCTAGTTTACAAATCCGTACCTGTCATCTCCCTTTCTTTGATTTTCTGTGCATTTCTGTCCCCATCTAGGTTATTGTGCAAATACTTCCTTTTGTAACCATTAGATATATCACTATTATCCTGGTGAATTTTTGAGCTCCGCAAAGAATTAGCTTCTGAGTAGCCACAAGTCAAAAAGTTTATATGACATATGTGTCTAAACTTGACAGATTTTTGTCCAAACGATGTCAAAGTTAGAACTTTAGAAGCAATTATTTCTGAAAAACTTAACACAACAACATTTGAAAACTCTCGTCTTAATCGCTTATTGATAGATTTATTTGGTAATAAATTAAATTAGGTTTTAAATGTTTTAATGTACAAATAAAAAAAGAAAACTAATTTTTATTCCAGTTAAAAAGTTAAAAAACAATTGGCAACAGAGCTACCTAGAAGCCTTGGGCGTGAAGTAAAGTCAGTTTTTTATTTTGCTCACCGGCCCAGCCACGATATTTTTGTTTGTTTTTAAATCGGGAAAATATGCCAATATGTTTGAAATTTACGACAACTGTAGTGCAAAATGTACCAAAGATTTTTGAAAACGGATTGTGTGCAACCGAGAAATCTTATTCTTTAAGCAAAATAAAAAAGTGCTGTTTTAAAACATAATAATTTGTGTTCTTAAAATGAATATTTGGCCAATTCTTTTGGTACAAGGTACAACTATTTAATAATTACAAATAAAAACCAAACAAATTTTTTATTGCTTTTTCTTAAATCTAATTTTAAATTAAATATCAAAATGAAATGCAAAAATTGATTTTTATTATTTGTATGTAAATGAACATCTTAAAAATATGCAAAACCTCTCAAAAAACGTTTGACGTTCGCCTCGCTGCAATGAAACGGGCGCGATGTTGCCAACTTTGTTAAACTTTGAAAGGCCACATTTTGACTTATATCTTCTTGGCGTTTTCGACTTGTTTTGAGCTCCACTATCTCCCATTAAAATCGTGAGCAGCATACTTTTTACACTCTGTATATGTGTCAAATCTTATCCCTAGGAATTTTATAGTTTTAGTAGAATCTAGGGTGAAATTTACATGTGCACAATTTTTTATCCTTTCATTGACATTGCTTTCATTTTTTTTTCTGGTGGCAGTCTATATATGGTTCTTTATCCATGTGCTGATTTGAGGCAGGTTTTTGTCAACATTACGCATTAGTTGATATTCGTATTCTACTCGAATGATCATTGCACACATCGTCAGCAAACCCTTCTGTAGTTAAGTCCCTTGTAGGTTTTAAACTTGGAATATCATCATAAACTTTGTTCCACAATGTTGGGCTCAGGACCGAGCTTTGTGGAACTTAGCAAAATTTTATACGAGTCATTTTTAACCAATCAGATGCTTTATTTCGACATTGTTACTATGATAACCAGCAAATTTTCTGAAAATTTTTCATCCACATTAATAAGTGGAACTTTCCCGGAACATATCATATAATTAGACAATAATAATATTAAAATAATATTGACAATATTTTTTATTTACTTACTTTATAGGTTGGAAATATTACAAAAATTTAGTAAAGTGTAAATTCTATATCATTAATTAATTCTTCAAAAACTCCACTTCTTTGCAACAATTCTTTTCAAAGTAAAAAACCCACACAGTGTTAATGACAGTTCAAATAACGAAAAACGTCAAAACTTGCATTACACACAGCCATCTATTTATTTGTGGATAACGTCCAAATACATATTTACTCAACGTTTAGTTTTAAAATATAATTCCGGTATAATTTTTTTTACCGAATCCCCCACGAGCTTGAATTAATTGCGGGAAATCTGTCTCGTACCTAAATTTTTATAGAAAATTATCCCTTGTCGCTACGCGACTTGTGATAATTTTTAAAACATTTATGAACTCCAAAAATTTCCAGCAATAATTCATGCTCTGGGGAGATTATCGGCCGAGTGATGATCGCGTTGTTAAATTTAGCAATGGACTTAGCAGTTTAGAATATTTAACAAAACGTCATTGTCATTGTTATTCAATGATTTTAGTTGGCAACCTGTTAAAATCTAACATTTTGTTAAACATTCTAAACCGTTGTTAACTTTTAACAATTTGCTAAGTTGACAACGGTTTAGAATGTTTAACAAAATGTCAGATTTTAACAGGTTGCCTACTAAAATCATTGAATAACACTGACAATGACGTTTTGTTAAACATTCTAAACTGCTAAGTCCATTGCTAAATTTAACAACGCGATCATCACTCGGCCGTTTATGTGATAACTTCGCTAACAATATTCCTAAATTTTAGCTAGCTGGAAATAAGATATTTGAATATATTTCTTTGATGAATCTGTAATAATGTTTAATTGGGCCTCTGTTTTATAAAAGTATATGTTAAAATAAACAAAATCTTAGGGTTTAGGTTATCAAAAACTCTTAAGGGCCTAAAGGCTAAAAGTGTTGTCTTCCCAACCAAGTTCTGGATCCCAATAGGTTTTTTCAACATTATTATAAAAATGTTTTGGAATTCGGTACCAGGTTCCTTAAGTGATAAGCTTTAACATGTTCATTTTTTTTAATTTTTACACATTTAAACTACGTTTTCCTATTAATTGTTAGACAATCTTATTAAAAAGTATAAACGTAAAATTTCAAAGGCTACAGCGGCACGTGGCGATCAATTAGCAAGGTCACAGTTATTATAGTACTTGACAATGACAATTAAATTAAATACTGAACAAGGTAATGGCATTTCACAATTATCTCGTTAAGGTACAAAAAAATAAAAGAATAAATAAATAAGTAAAAATCCAGTTCTATAATTTAAAAATCATATAAAAAAATTTAAAGATATAGTCAATAAATATGATAGTTTACCTCTTCCATACTATTTAATAAAATTGTTTAGTAATACGTACATGTATGAAATGATAAGCTCTTTTATAATTTGTTTATGTATTTTTAATGGATTCTAAGTAGTCTAGGTCTCGTCTTACAATTAGTTCGATTATCATTTAAATCTATTTAAAAATATAAATTTAACTTTTTTAATACGGTTTGTCCATACTTTAATTTTCGAATGTTTTTGACGATAGTTAGTAATAATAATAATATATTATTTATTGTAAAAATATGTTTACAGGTTTAACCCATGCTAAAAAAAATAAAACGATTTATTTAACAAAATATGATAATCAAAATATTTGTATACGTAATTTTAACATTTTATAACTTTGTATTTTTAATCGAAAAATGCAAAATTTTTGTTTCCTTAATAAATAGGCTTTAAAATTTATTTTAAAAATATTGCTAAATCAGTATATTCTTCAATTTATTTTTTTCCTTATTTAAATTATGTGTTTCATATATATTTTATATACAGTCTGGGCCTAGTGTTTGGACTGAGTCGGTTATTTTAAACTTTTGGAAAAACCGCGCGAAGATATCAATTAATTTTCTCTATTCTAAATTTTTTTAAAAAAAATATTAAATAAATAGGGCGCTCTTCTGAATACTGTAATTATTAATGGCAAAATTTTTATATTTTTTATTTGTAGGCTGCCACTTTAGTTCTTCAATACCTTGTGAAATATTTCTTTATATATTTGTAAATATATGGACAAGATATAAATAATTTATTTACAATATAAGTATATATATATATATATATATATATATATATATATATATATATATATATATTTGTTTGTGTGTGTGTGTGTAAAGAAAAAGTGGAAAACCTTAGCTGACTAGATATGATGGTTCTTAACATTTGTCATCTTTAATTAATACATTAGCCCCTTAAATAAGAAAATAAACTTTTTTAAAAGCTCGCCATGGCTAAAAACTGTTAAACTTTTAATAGCAACCGAAGCCCTTATTTATCCCAGTTGTTTATATATGCCAATTTTCAAATAAAGCATAAGAAAGAACTACCTTTAATTTTAAATTTAAAAAAATATATTATTTGGAAAGCTTGTTTAGAATTAAAGATGATCCATAATTTTAAAGCAAATCCTATTATTTTAATATTAAAAATAAAACATAATTTTTAAATTTACTTCATATATGCGATTAGATAAATGTTCCATATCGATTTTTTTTTAAATATCCTAATATTGTTTTATGTTTTTTTTTCCACTAGAATATTTGAAAACAAAATTTAACCACTTAATTAAAATTATGACGATGTCTTCTGATTGATTTTATACTTATTTATAAAGAGCAAAGACAATGTGGAAACTTTAGCTAAAAGCAATTTTAAATTTTAAACTAGCTGATCATCAGAGACGCATAATTTTACGTTCGCATCTTTAATTTTTTTTTTCAAAACAAAAAAAATATATGGATTATCAAGTATACAAAGCACTAAGTATATTTATGTATTATACCACAGACTGATTAAGAAAACATTGAATTCTATATTGATTTATCATGTTTTCAAGAACGACTGTTCTTTTTCTCGAGAGATCTACAAAGACAGTTTAATGTTTTACAATTATCCTAAACTAACTTTTTTCCAGCTTTTTTACCAAAGTAAATTTCTAATGAAACAGAAAATTAAATTTAAAACAAGGCAAAGTCATCCTACTCAGAGCTCAGAAATATAATTTATATTGTGGTTTATTTTAAATACATAACATTTTTTTTTATGAAAATAGATGAAAAATTATATCTATTGGACCATTTTTATTTGAAGATGATGTAATCAAATACTCCATTGCTTTTCCCATGTATTAGTTGCGGTTCAAGAATAGTTACCGAGATTTGGACCAGTACAATACATTTTGGTTCAGTTCTTTTGGCGTTATTCTTACAATCAAATAAAAATTGCTTAATTTAAGAAGCTAACAATAAGCTTAAAGTCCCTAGAGCCCGTCAATGCAAAAGTAACAACTCTTTACATCTTATTAGGAATCACTGTTTTTAATAAAGTGCCTGTTTAAAAATTGATTACATGTTTTCATTTTAAAGCATTTTGATAAGGACTTGACTATTTTAAAAACCATAGTAATTCTTTATAATTGAATATAAATTGACAAAATTTCTATATTGCTCTTTTTATTTCTTTTCTGGTAAGTTTTCATTTATTAAATAGCAATCGAAATAAACGTTATGGATTTGACGCTAGTTTGGAACTCTGCCAGAGCTGATAAAAGACCTATTATTATTTTCATAGAAATGAAAAACGGGAATTTAAACGAATAATAACATACAAAAGGAAATATTTTACGATTGTAGTTTAAATGTCAATATTTTAAAAATTAAAAAAAAAATATTTATGAAAGTTATCTAACAATATCGCGATAATGATAAGAAAATAAGTAATTTTAGGTTTATTACGTATTAGGTATTCATTTTTTTACGCAAAAAACCTAGGATACACCTTACGATGAATATAACTTAGCTTATAAACAATTAGGATTAGAAAGTGCTGTAATTTAAACCTTTAAAATTTTTGTAATATTTTTTTGCTTGGGACAGTCCACGAAGGCTAATGCCTAAGTACTAACATACCGTGGGTGTCTTAAGTGTGGTGAGAGGGAGTTTGTTTATACGGACTTGAATATTTGGAGATTGATAGGAGAAGGAAAAACTTCTGCGGGCAGCAGGTTCCATAGTCTTGACAATCTAGGGATGAAGGAACGAAGAAAGTTCGGGGCCTCTCTAACTGAACTGTAAAAGGATGCATAAAAGTTACACTGCGTGTTACTCTGTTGGGAGCTGCTAGAGAAGGAATTATACTGGCAACTCCTCTGAGCAAAAGCCGTGCAAATATCTCTAGGAGAACGACAGATTCCCTACAGCTCGACGGTGGGCAAGAAGAGGAAGCCTTTCTGTGAGCGTGGGATCATTAATAAGACGAACGGTTCTTCTTTGAATGGAGTCCAGAATAATAAGTGTTGTAGGAGACGCCATTCCCCAGACATGAGAACAATATTCTAAAGAGGGTCTGATTTGGGATACATACAGAGTAAGCAAATTGGAAGAAGAGAAATACTTTCTGGCTCGAAAGGAATCTAAGCTTTTTTCAAACTGCAGAGGCTATTGATGTAATGTGTTTGTTCCAGTTAAGGTTATTCTTAAAAGTAACACCAACAAGATTAAACGACTCTTTGTTCTGCAGAACTTGGTCGCTCATATGTAACGGATGAGCATTGGCAGACTTTTTTCGAGCCACCGAACATGACTGTGCTTTCGAGGCATTCAGCTGAACAAGATTTTTGGCGCCCCAATCCAAAATAGGTTTAAGATCTTGTGAAAGAGATATCTGCATTGACCTTTGCTTGTTTTCCAAATCGAAATTACGTGGCTTAAGAAATTGAATACTAGACCGGAGGGTACTATCTTCAGCAAAACTATGAGTGGGATTGATTGTGAAAGAGAGGACATCATTAATGTGTAGAAGACACAGCGTGTGTGCCAGCACAGAGCCCTGGGGCACCCCAGCATTAATTTGTTAGGAGCTGAAGGAATGACCATTTACAATAACTGATATACGTCGATTAGAAAGGAAACTGGAGAGCCACGAGCAAAGCTTAGGTGGAAGACCGTATAAAGGAAGTTTGTTAAGAAGCCTATTATGCCAGACCTGACCAAAAAATTTGGATATGTCAAGAGCAACGATCTGGGATACACCAAGAAACTCATGCATGTACAATCTTCTCACCAACTTATTTTAAAAACAATTCAAATAAAACATATTACCACTTATAAAATTTTTTTTAGTATTTTAAAGAAAACATGGCTAAGAAATTCAATATACTGGGTGCTCTTGTAGGTTTCTTACGAACCCTTGGGTTGCATTTCGTTAAAAAAAAATGATAATCAAAAGCCCAACTTAAATACAGTTTATGAAAGGGGCAGAATACGGTAGTATAGAATGCATTTGATTGATTGTAATGGTCGTCTTTATGGGTGACTTTTTTGTCTAGTTTTAAATATTTTTGTGTTTACAAAATTATGAAAACTTGTTTTTTTCTGTCGCACTAGGTTATAAAATAAACGATAATAAAACAATGTGTGTATTTGCTCTAAATACAATTTTGTTATGTTCTAAAACTCTTGTCTAACTTTATTTTGTAAGTATTAGAAGTAAGTAAAAACTCGAAGGGATAACAAATTTAAATTACTTAAGCTAAGTTTTTTTTTCTTAAAAGTGCTACACAATTTAATGGATTCAATAACACTAAAATCTTGGACTTCTTTTGTCTTTATTTGTTAATTGATACACAACTTTTCGGCTAGTGATGTATCTCCAACCGTTTTCAAGTGATAACTTAAACAGTTACAAGATAAAAATTTTACAATGGAAAACCACCTCAGAGAAAGACTCGGTAGGTATATAATGCGATACATTATACAGCGGAAAATTATACATGATAGATTAGGACCTCTAGGGCACTTTGCTTAAAGGACTTGGAGCCCGTAGGCTGTTGGAGTACTTTACTTACCAAAACCAGCTTCCTCATTTAGGTTCGGGTCTATCACCCACCTGGAGTAGCCTGATATCGGCCCATAGTTTGCACTGCCAACTCCCGGACTTGCGGCTCTAGACACATTATTTATTTTCCTACTTTAAAAATTATCTCCGATCTATGATCGAATCTTTCTCGCATATTTTTTTAATTTACGTAGAACCCTAAAAAATTTAAAAATAGTCAGAAAGCAGAACTTTTTTAAAAATTTTTTAAGTTTTCAAACCTAAATGAAATGCTAGAATTTTTTTCTAAAAAATAGTAATTGGAAAAAGGGGATTTATGTTAAAAGATATATTCCAAGGAAATAAAATTTGCTTTAATAATTTATTAATAAAATGCCTTTTAAATTGAAAAAAAATCAGTAAATAAAAAAATATTTTAAAAAATTAAGTCTATCCTAGAATTTTAGTGTTTTTATTACTTGCCTTTAAAAAATTAGCAAAAAATTTTAAAAAAAATTATAATTTTAAAAAGCAAGGATGTGAGAACAAAAAAATAAAAAATAAATTTTAAAGAATCCAAAAAAAATTTTTCTAAAATTGTTTACTTTTAATGATGGTTAGTTGAAACCAAAAATTAAATTAAAATTAAACTTAATCTTACCAAAAAATTGAAAAATTACTTATATTTTATTAAAAGAATCTAATTTTGTTTTCCGATTTATTTATTAAGAAAATAAAACAAATTTTTAAAACAAAAAATTGCAAAAATACATGAAAATTTTTGGTACAGAAATTTTTTGTTAAATCAAATTATTCTTATTTTTTCGTCTTATTAAAAATATTTATATTACCTTTATTTCGACAAGTTACAATTGACCAATAACCACAATAGTAAAACCCAAAAAATATTATTTTATATCAAATTTTTCGGGGGAAACAAAACCAATAAGAGATAGACTTTTATTGTCTAAATCATTTTTTTAAAAAAGTTTCATTTTAGAAGAGTTATTTAAAAAAACTCTTCATAATAAAAAAAATTAAAACAATTCTTAAAATCTTATAAATTAATTCGGGTATATTTTTAAAATTTCCCGTAAATTCAAATAAGAATAAAAGAATAGAAAGGTATAACTTTTTAAATTTTTAAGTTTTCGACTCAAATGAAAATGTTAGAATTTTTTCAAAAATAAATTGAAAGTGGGGAATGAGAATAAAGATAAAATAAATATATCCCAATTTTAGTTACTTAACCCCCAAAAAGCTTTTTAAATTGAAAATAATAAATTAAAAAAAAAAATTTTTTAATTTAAAAAATCTTATCCTAGAATTTTGTTTTTAATCCATATAAAATTAGCAAAAAAATTTTAAAAAGAAAAATTATGTTTTTTACAGTTAAAGTGACTTGTGAGAAATAAAAAATATAATAAATAGTGTTTAAGTTATCCAAAATCAAAATATTTTTCTAAAAATTGTTACTTTTAATGATGGTTAGTTAGAAAACCTAAAATAAAAAAAGGGAATACTAAATTAATTTTTTACCAAAAAAATTGATTAAATATTTTTTAAAATTTTATTAAAAATTAAAATTTTGTTTTTCGATTTATTTATTAAGAAAATAAAAAAATTTGTTAAACAAAATTTTGCAAAATACCATGAAAAAAACCCTTTTTTTTTCCCTTTTTGTACAGAAATTAAAAAATAAAATTTAAATTTTTTTTTTTCGCCCTTAAAAATATTTATATACCTTTTAATCCAGACGTTATTACAAGGGACCACAAATAAATCAAATTTTTGTGGAAAAAACAAAATTTATTATTCAAAATCAAAAAAAATTTAAAAAAGTTTCACTTTGAAGAGAGTTACTAAATTCCTTATACAAAATTATTAAACCCAAATTTTTTAAAATCTTATTTTAATTAGTATACTTTTAAAAATTTACTGTAGTATCCTAAAACGAAATAAGATCAGAAAGGCAAACTTTTTCAAATTTTTAAGTTTTTTGACAAAATGAAAAATTTAAAAATTTAAAAATTGGAGATTTAAAAAGATATTCAAGGAAATGTCATTCCCCCCAATTTTTAAGTTACCCCGAAATGCTTTGTTTAAATTAAAAGAATAATAATAAAAAATTATTTTTATTTAAAAATTAAAAAGTTTTAACCTAGAATTTTTATTTTTATTTTTCCATATTAAAATTAGAAAACAATTTGCATATTTTAAGAAAAGTGATTGTGAAAACAAAAATAATAATAAATATGTTTAAGTTATAAAAAATCAAAAATTCTAAAATTCACATGGTTTAAAGTTAAAAACCTTAAAAACCTAATAAATGAAAAAAAAGGAACAAAATTTTTTTATCTAAAAATTGATTAAAATACTTATAATTTTATTAAAAAGAATCTAATTTTTTTTTCCGATTATATTTTTTGACAAATTTTTTAAAACAAAAAAATTGCAAAATTACATGAATAAACCTTTTTTCCCTACAGAAATTCAAAATATTTTATTTTCGTCTTAAAAAAATATTTATATACTTTTTCTAGACAAAGCAATTAAAAAACAACTAACCAATAGTAATAATCCACTAATTTTATTTGCTATTTGAAAAATAAAGAGATAACTTTAGTTACCAAATCAATTATTTTTTAAAATTTTCACTTTTAGAAGAGAGTTTTTTTTAAATACTTTTTCAAAAATACAAAATTATTAAACAATTCTAAAACTTATGTAGTATACTTTTTAAAAATTATTAACCAAATTAACGAAAATTTTTGTTTTCTGACCTAAAAATGTTAGAATTTTTTCTAAAATATAATGGAGGAGAACCCAAAGAAATCAAGAAATAGTCAGTTTTCCCTTTTACAATTTTAAGTATTTTACCAAAAATGCTTTGTTTAAATTGAACAAAAAAAAATATTTAAAAAATTAAAAAAAAGCATCCTGAATTTTTATGTTTTTTATTACATTTTCGCTTCATATAAAATTTAAAGCAAAAATTCAAGAAAATTAAAACTTTTAACAGCAAAGTGATTTTTGTGAGAACAAAAAATAATAATAAATAGTGTTTAAGTTTCAAAAATCAAAATATTTTTTAAAATTTTTTTACTTTTAATGATGGTTATTAGAAATAAATTTAAAACCTAATAAATGAATAAGATACAAATTAATCTTTTTATCTAAAATTGATTAAAATATAATTTTATTAAAAATAATTTTACTTTTCCGAAATATTTATTAAGAAAATAAAACAAAAAATTGCAAAATTACATAAAAACCTTTGCAAAGAAATTTTGGTTAAAATAAAATTTAAATTTTTTCTTTATTAAAAAAATATTTATTTTGCATTTAAACTAAAAAAATTATTAACATAAAATTATTTTATATTCAAATCTATTTCGGGGGAAACAAAAAAAATTAAAGATAGACTTTTTTAAAATTTCATTTTTTTAAAGAAATATAGTTTTAAATACCCTTTTCAAAATTTTACAAAATATAAAAATTCTAAAAAATTTTAAAAATCAATAGTTACTTTAAAATTCTTCCGGGTAGACAACAAATTACGAAAATAAGATAAAAAGGGGAAATAACTTTTTTTTTAAAATAAATTTTAGTTTTTTGGGACCTAAATGAGAATTTTTTCTAAAAAATTAATTGGAAAGGGGAATTTTAAAGTATTTCAAGGAAATATCAGTCCACAATTTAATAGTTGCTTAACTCAAAATTTAAATTGAAAAAATAAAAAATTTTAAAAAATTACTTATTTAAAATTAAAACGATCCTAAATTTTTAGTATTTTACCTGTCCATATAAAAATTAGCAAACAATTCAAGAAAATTATAATTTTAACAGCAAGGATTAGAAACAAAAATAGTCAAAATTAAAATATTTTTCAAAATTTACTTTAATGATGGTTAGTTAGAAATCAATTTAAAACCTAATAGGTTTTTAGAATTAATTTCTAACTAACCATCATTAAAAGTAAACAATTTTAGAAAAATATTTTAATTTTGGATAACTTAAACACTATTTATTATTTTTTTGTTCTCAAAAAGTCACTTGCTGTTAAAAAATTATAATTTTCTTGAATTGTTTGCTAATTTTTATATGGCAAGTAATAAAAACACTAAAAATTCTAGGATAAGACTTTAATTTTTTAAATAAGAAATTTTTTTTAATTTATTATTCTTTTCAATTTAAACAAAGCATTTTTTGGTTTAGTAACTTAAATAAAATTATTAAGCAGAGACTGACTATTTCCTTGAATATATCTTTTAACTTCTCATGCACCCTTTCAATTACTATTTTAGAAAAATTTAACATTTTTTCATTTAGGTCAAAAAAATTTAAAATTTATTTAAAAAAGTTAATTTTTGCCTTTCTGATCTTATTTCGTAATTTGTTAGAGTACTACGGTAAATTTTAAAAAGTAAAACCAATTAATTTATAAGATTTTAGAATTGTTTAATAATTTTTGTATTATGAAGGATATTTAAAACTAACTCTCTTCTAAAGTGAAATTTTTTTAAAAATAATTGTTTTGGGGCTAACCTAAAGTCTATCTTTTTTATTGTTTTTTTTCCCACGAAATAGATTTGAATATAAAATAATAATTTTAGTGGATTATTTGCCTATTGTGGTTAGTTGTGGTCAGTTGTAGTAACTTGTCTAGATAAAAAGGTATATAAATATTTTTAATAAGACGAAAATAAAGAATAATTTGATTTTAACCAAAAATTTCTGTACAAAAGGGGAAAAAAAAGGTTTTTATCATGTAATTTTTGCAATTTTTTTTTTGTTTTAAACAATTTGTTTTATTTTCTTAATAAATATAATCGGAAAAGCAAAAATTAGATTCTTTTAATAAAATTATAAGTATTTTAATCAATTTTTTTAGATAAAAAGATTAATTTAGTATCCTTTATTCATTTATTAGGTTTTTAGAATTGATTTCTAACTAACCATCATTAAAAGTAAACAATTTTAGAAAAATATTTTGATTTTGGATAACTTAAACACTATTTATTATTATTTTTTGTTCTCACAAGTCACTTGCTGTTAAAAAATTATAATTTTCTTGAATTGTTTGCTAATTTTTATATGGGCAAGTAATAAAAACACTAAAAATTCTAGGATAAGACTTTAATTTTTTAAATAAATAATTTTTTTTTTAATTTATTATTTTTTTCAATTTAAACAAAGCATTTTGGGTTAAGTAACTTAAAATTATTAAGCAGAGACTGACTATTTCCTTGAATATATCTTTTAACTTCTCATGCCCCCTTTCCAATTACTATTTTTAGAAAAAAATTCTAACATTTTTCATTTAGGTCAAGAAAACTTAAAAAATTTTTAAAAAAGTTAATTTTTGCCTTTCTGATCTTATTTCGTAATTTGTTAGAGATACTACGGTAAATTTTAAAAGTATACCTAATTAATTTATAAGATTTTAAGAATTGTTTAATAATTTTTGTATTATGAAGGATATTTAAAACTAACTCTCTTCTAAAGTAAAACCCTTTTTAAAAATAATTGATTTGGGCTAACCTAAGTCTATCTCTTATTGTTTTTTGTCCCACGAAATAGATTTAAATTATAAAATAATAATTTTAGTGGATTATTTGCCTATTGTGGTTAGTTGTGGTCAGTTGTAGTAACTTGTCTAGATAAAAGGTATATAAATATTTTTAATAAGACGAAAATAAGAATAATTTGATTTTACTAAAAATTTCGTACAAGAAGGGAAAAAAAAAGGTTTTATCATGTAATTTTTGCAATTTTTTTTGTTTTAAACAATTTGTTTATTTTCTTAAAAATATAGTCGGAAAAGCAAAATTAGATTTTTTAATAAAATTATAAGTATTAATCAATTTTTTTAGATAAAAAGATTAATTTAGTATCCTTTATTCATTTATTAGGTTTTTAGAATTGATTTCTAACTAACCATCATTAAAAGTAAACAATTTTAGAAAAATATTTTGATTTTGGATAACTTAAACACTATTTATTATTATTTTTTGTTCTCACAAGTCACTTGCTGTTAAAAAATTATAATTTTCTTGAATTGTTTGCTAATTTTTATATGGACAAGTAATAAAAACACTAAAAATTCTAGGATAAGACTTTAATTTTTTAAATAAGTAATTTTTTTTAAATTTATTATTCTTTTCAATTTAAACAAAGCATTTTGGGTTAAGTAACTTATAATTATTAAGCAGAGACTGACTATTTCCTTGAATATATCTTTTAACTTCTCATGCACCCTTTCCAATTACTATTTTTAGAAAAAATTGTAACATTTTTCATTTAGGTCAAGAAAACTTAAAATTTATTAAAAAAAAGTTAATTTTTGCCTTTCTGATCTTATTTCGTAATTTGTTAGAGATACTACGGTAAATTTTAAAAAGTATACCTAATTAATTTATAAGATTTTAAGAATTGTTTAATAATTTTTGTATTATGAAGGATATTTGAAACTAACTCTCTTCTAAAGTGAAACTTTTTTAAAAATAATTGATTTGGGCTAACCTAAAGTCTATCTCTTATTGTTTTTTGTTCCCACGAAATAGATTTGAATATAAAATAATAATTTAGTGGATTATTTGCCTATTGTGGTTAGTTGTGGTCAGTTGTAGTAACTTGTCTAGATAAAAGGTATATAAATATTTTTAATAAGACGAAAAATAAAGAATAATTTGATTTTAACCAAAAATTTCTGTACAAAAGGGGAAAAAAAGGTTTTATTCATGTAATTTTTGCATTTTTTTTTTTTTTTAAACAATTTGTTTTATTTTCTTAATAAATATAATCGGAAAAGCAAAAATTAGATTCTTTTTAATAAAATTATAAGTATTTTAATCAATTTTTTTAGATAAAAAGATTAATTTAGTATCCTTTATTCATTTATTAGGTTTTTAGAATTGATTTCTAACTAACCATCATTAAAAGTAAACAATTTTAGAAAAATATTTTGATTTTGGATAACTTAAACACTATTTATTATTATTTTTTTTTCTCACAAGTCACTTGCTGTTAAAAAATTATAATTTTTTTAATTGTTTGCTAATTTTTATATGGGCAAGTAATAAAAACACTAAAAATTCTAGGATAAGACTTTAATTTTTTAAATAAGTAATTTTTTTTTAATTTATTATTCTTTTCAATTTAAACAAAGCTTTTTGGGGTTTAAGTAACTTAAAAATTATTAAGCAGAGACTGACTATTTCCTTGAATATATCTTTTAACTTCTCATGCACCCTTTCCAATTACTATTTTTAGAAAAAAATTCTAACATTTTTCATTTAGGTCAAGAAAACTTAAAAATTTTTAAAAAAAGTTAATTTTTGCCTTTCTGATCTTATTTCGTAATTTGTTAGAGATACTACGGTAAATTTTAAAAAGTATACCTAATTAATTTATAAGATTTTAAGAATTGTTTAATAATTTTTGTATTATGAAGGATATTTAAAACTAACTCTTTTCTAAAGTGAAACTTTTTTAAAAAATAATTGATTTGGGCTAACCTAAAGTCTATCTCTATTGTTTTTTGTTCCCACGAAATAGATTTGAATATAAAATAATAATTTTAGTGGATTATTTGCCTATTGTGGTTAGTTGTGGTCAGTTGTAGTAACTTGTCTAGATAAAAAGGTATATAAATATTTTTAATAAGACGAAAATAAAGAATAATTTGATTTTAACCAAAAATTTCTGTACAAAAGGGGAAAAAAAGGTTTTATTCATGTAATTTTTGCAATTTTTTTTTTTGTTTTAAAACAATTTGTTTTATTTTCTTAATAAATATAATCGGAAAAGCAAAAATTAGATTCTTTTAATAAAATTATAAGTATTTTAATCAATTTTTTTAGATAAAAAGATTAATTTAGTATCCTTTATTCATTTATTAGGTTTTTAGAATTGATTTCTAACTAACCATCATTAAAAGTAAACAATTTTAGAAAAATATTTTGATTTTGGATAACTTAAACACTATTTATTATTATTTTTTGTTCTCACAGTCACTTGCTGAAAAATTATAATTTTCTTAAATTGTTTGCTAATTTTTATATGGAGAAGTAAAGTAATAAAAACATTAAAAATACTAGGATTAGACTTTAATTTTTTAAATAAGTAATTTTTTTTAATTTATTATTCTTTTCAATTTAAACAAGACTGACTATTTCCTTGAATATATCTTTTAACTTCTCATACACCCTTTCCAATTACTATTTTTAGAAAAAAATTCTAACATTTTTCATTTAGGTCAAGAAAACTTAAAAATTTATTAAAAAAAAGTTAATTTTTGCCTTTCTGATCTTATTTCGTAATTTGTTAGAGATACTACGGTAAATTTTAAAAAGTATACCTAATTAATTTATAAGATTTTAAGAATTGTTTAATAATTTTTGTATTATGAAGGATATTTAAAATAACTCTCTCTAAAGTGAAACTTTTTTAAAAATAATGATTTGGTAACCTAAAGTCTATCTCATTGTTTTTGTTCCCACGAAATAGATTTGAATATAAATAATAATTTTAGTGGATTATTTGCCTATTGTGGTTAGTTGGTCGTTATAACTTGTCTAGATAAAAGGTATATAAAATTTTTAATAAGACGAAAATAAAGAATAATTGATTTAACCAAAAATTTCTGTACAAAAGGGAAAAAAAGGTTTTATCATGTAATTTTCATTTTTTTTTGTTTTAAAAATTTGTTTTATTTTCTTAATAATATATCGGAAAAGCAAAATTGATTTTTAATAAAATTATAAGTATTTTAATCAATTTTTTTAGATAAAAAGATTAATTTAGTATCCTTTATTCATTTATTAGGTTTTGAATTGATTTCTAACTAACCATCATTAAAAGTAAACAATTTAGAAAATATTTTGATTTTGGATAACTTAAACACTATTTATTATTATTTTTTGTTCTCACAAGTCACTTGCTGTTAAAAATTATAATTTTCTTAATTGTTTGCTAATTTTTATATGGCAAGTAATAAAACACTAAAAATTCTAGGATAAGACTTAATTTTTAAATAAGTAATTTTTTTAATTTATTATTCTTTTCAATTTAAACAAAGCATTTTGGGTTAAGTAACTTATAATTATTAAGCAGAGACTGATATTTCCTTGAATATATCTTTTAACTTCTCATGCACCCTTCCATTATATTTTTAGAAAAATTTAACATTTTTCATTTAGGTCAAGAAAACTTAAAAATTTATTAAAAAAAAGTTAATTTTTGCTTTCTGATCTTATTTCGTAATTTGTTAGAGATACTACGGTAAATTTTAAAAAGTATACCTAATTAATTTATAAGATTTTAAGAATTGTTTATAATTTTTGTATTATAGGATATTTAAAACTAACTCTCTTCTAAAGTGAAACTTTTTAAAAATAATTGATTTGGGAACCTAAGTCTATCTCTTATTGTTTTTTGTTCCCACGAAATGATTTGAATATAAAATAATAATTTTAGTGGATTATTTGCCTATTGTGGTTAGTTGTGGTCAGTTGTAGTAACTTGTCTAGATAAAGGTATATAAATATTTTTAATAAGACGAAAATAAGAATAATTTGATTTTAACCAAAATTTTGTACAAAAGGGGAAAAAAGGTTTTATTCATTAATTTTTGATTTTTTTGTTTTAAACAATTTGTTTTATTTTCTTAATAAATATAATCGGAAAAGCAAAATTGATTTTTAATAAATTATAAGTATTTTAATCATTTTTAGATAAAAAGATTAATTTAGTATCCTTTATTCATTTATTAGGTTTTTAGAATTGATTTCTAACTAACCATCATTAAAAGTAAACAATTTTAGAAAATATTTTGATTTTGGATAACTTAAACACTATTTATTATTATTTTTTGTTCCAAGTCACTTGCTTAAAAAATTATAATTTTCTTGAATTGTTTGCTAATTTTTATATGGACAAGTAATAAAAACACTAAAAATTCTAGGATAAGACTTTAATTTTTTAAATAAGTATTTTTTTTATTTAATTTATTATTTTTTTCAATTTAAACAAAGCATTTGGGTTAAGTAACTTAAAATTATTAAGCAGAGACTGACTATTTCCTTGAATATATCTTTTAACTTCTCATGCCCCCTTTCCAATTACTATTTTAAGAAAAAAATTCTAACATTTTTCATTTAGGTCAAGAAAACTTAAAAATTTATTAAAAAAAGTTAATTTTTGCCTTTCTGATCTTATTTCGTAATTTGTTAGAGATACTACGGTAAATTTTAAAAAGTATACCTAATTAATTTATAAGATTTTAAGAATTGTTTAATAATTTTTGTATTATGAAGGATATTTGAAACTAACTCTCTTAAAGTGAAACTTTTTAAAAAATAATTGATTTGGGCTAACCTAAAGTCTATCTCTTATTGTTTTTGTTCCCATGAAATAGATTTGAATATAAAATAATAATTTTAGTGGATTATTTGCCTATTGTGGTTAGTTGTGGTCAGTTGTAGTAACTTGTCTAGATAAAAAGGTATAAAATATTTAATAAGACGAAAAATAAAGAATAATTTGATTTAACCAAAAATTTCGTACAAAAGGGAAAAGGTTTTATTCATGTATTCTTTAATTTTTTTGTTTTAAACAATTTGTTTTATTTTCAATAAATATCGGAAAAGCAAATGATTCTTTTAATAAAATATAAGTATTTCTAATCAATTTTTTGAAAAGATTAATTTAGTATCCTTTATTCATTTATTAGGTTTTTAGGAATTGATTTCTAACTAACCATCATTAAAGTAACAATTTTAGAAAATATTTGATTTAAACTTAAACACTATTTATTATTATTTTGTTCTCACAAGTCACTTGCTGTAAAAAATAATTTTCTTAATTGTTTGCTAATTTTTATATGGACAAGTAATAAAACACTAAAAATTTAGATAAGACTTTAATTTTTTAAATAAGATATTTTTTTAATTTATTATTTTTTTCCAATTTCAAAGCATTTTGGGTTATAACTTAAAATTATTAAGCAGACTGACTATTTCTTGAATATATCTTTTACCTCTCATGCCCCCTTTCCAATTACTAAAAATAAGGGATTAAAAAATTTTTTTAAAACCTAACTTTTTTTTTCCTTTTTTAAAAATTGATTGGTCCATTTATCCTTTTGGGCCCCCCACAAAAATTTGAATAAAAAAAAAAATTTTAGTAAAAACCTTTTTGTTAAAATTTGGTGTTGAGAAACCGTTAGTTTATAGCAAAATTATGCATTATTTTAAATTAGATACTAATTTATGTTCCAAAAACTCTTTTTATTTTCCGCACTAGTGCGGAAAAGTATTTTCCCCGTACGCTTATTAAAAAATAACTTTTAAGGGAATTAGTGCAACAGGAACTTTACTCATAACATTTTTGTTATCTTTCCTGTTTTCGACACTATTCGAGTCGCCATTTATTCTACTGACAAAATTAGCATTCAAACACTTGACTAAAAAAGCCAGAAAAGGGTGTTAGTAAAGAAACAATTCAAGATATTAAACAAAATGGTGTTGGCAGTACCAGCAGTAGCATTACTACGATAGCATAATATGATTTATCAGTGAATACAATTTATAGTAATAAGATAGTAGACTGTTTATTGACTGTGATATTACTATTTACAATGTTAATAAATTTTAAGGTATATTACAAGTTTTATTTTAACTTGCCATGTTTCTTGTTTATTATATGGGTAATTTACGTTGAGTGTCATATTAAAAGCTCTGGAGAAGCAAAAAAGGACTTTTTGAAATTTGGCATACGGCCATAATAGGTGATAATCTACCTTTTAAAATATTTTGGCCATGCAGCTTCCGGATTACACGAAACCAATGGCAACATTGTAATTTTCAATAGAACACCCTATATTCTTTTACATATTCGGATCCTACACAAAATTCTAAGTAATTTTTGTTAACATCTACCTGTACCTATCTTCTACCAAAGATAATACTACTACGAATAGATGGTTCATTTAAATGGGGCGTTTTGAATCAGTTCGAAGCTATCAATGCTTCCGTAAATGCGAATAAAGTAAGTCGGTAACCCCTGCCCCAGCGAAACAAACCGTGCGACATTGCCAATAAGTCTGTCGCTTGTACCTTATTCGGAACACGAGTAGCGAAAGCGGGCGGCTAAACGGATTGTGTATTTTCTAGTCGCGTTTCATCACGCCAATGTAAAGGCCTGCCGGCAACACTGTTTAACTTTCGTTCAAGGATAGCGCGAAAATTTCTCGATGGACATCGGCTCGCGTTAGCCAAAGTCCATTAGGGGTATCAAAAATATAGCATTGAATGGTTCATCTTATCCGTAGTAGTATTATCTTTGCTTCTACCTACGAATATATAATAAGATATAGGGTGTTTTATTTAGAATTAAAATGTTGCCATTGGTTTCGGGCAGATCCGGCAACGCTGCACTGGCCAAAATATTTTTTTCCCAAATTTCAAAAAGTTGTTTTTTTTTGGATCTCCAGAACTTGTAATAAGACACTCAACGTGAATCACCCTGTATATGTTGTATGTTTGTTCGGATCAAATCTTGCAACTGAATTTTAAAGCAGTTATCCTTAACATAAAGATCTAAAATTTTGCTTACGCGTTAGTTTGGTTGACAATGGTTAGCTAAGTGACTTCATTCTACATCCAATATGGCGGACCGCCAAGAACAATACCAAAAAAATAAAATGATGTCCCTCTAAATCCAATATGGCTGACCCCCCAAGATGGCGGACTAGTTATATTTTATGTACTCCCATGATATGGGTATCAAATAAAAGGTTTGCTAAAAAGAATATAAAAAATAAAATGACATCACTCTAAATCCGATACGGCAGACCGCCCAAAATGGCGGATTAGTTATTTTATGCACTCTCATGATATGAATACCAAGTGAGGGGGTTTAAGGAGAAAATAAGAATGGCGAAAAACCAGATGGCCGCCATACCAATTTTAAAGTTATAACTAGGCATAGATAGTTTGGTGGTAACCAGACTCGAAACATGTCCAGCGATAACAAAAAATTAGTTTAATTCCATTTTTAAAAACAAAACTTACTTCACATGCTGTAAAAAGAAAATAAATTTTATATTAAATGAAATCCATTGGTTTATTACATTACACAATTTATATGATATAAAAGCTTGTCTCGAGATTTACCTGTGTAGATAAACAAAAATACAATATGTAACTTGATATTGACAGAAGTAATTTTGAAAAAAAAAATGAAATGTTTTTTTTTTTAAATAAAATAGGTAAATCTCGCGAGAAACTTTTATATCATATTAATAATTGTGTAATGTAATAAATTAATGGGTTTCATTTAGTTTAAAATTTGTTTTCTTCTTTTAGAGCATATAATTAAATGCTTGTTTTTAAAAATGTTTTTTACTATTAATTTATTTTTATTTGACGTTCAATTTCAAATTTGCTTGGACGAACTCTGATTGTGTGATATTTTCTTTATTTAAAGAGACTGCTTTAAATGTCTTAATTGTTTTAAGTTGAAATGGAATGCAGCGAAATGTAAGTAACATTCTTAATTAAAAAAAAGTAGGAAAACGTTACCATTATTTATTTGTCATAACGTTACGTTTAACGTTGTCACTTATGTGCAGTTACAATGTCCCTTTTAAATTACAACAGCTTGTCTGCTGAAAAATCTAACTGTAGAAAAACTAAGTGATTATAGTCACGGCTTATAAATAAAAGTAAGCAAATTAAAAAAAAATTAATCCCTGCGTGTGGTTTTCAGAGGGCCGAATGTAGAAGAGGGAGTGGGGGTTTAGCCCCTCCCCTTGAAAAGGTTAAAACGTTTTTTTGCCTAAACCAAAATAACCCAAAAAAACTGAAACATACAATTCCGGGGGTATTGTTAGTGATGTACTCGCGCTTTGAATTTAATAAATTTCGGGTGCTTGTGGTTTGAAAATGGGTGTACTCGTAGGTTGGGATGACAATGGTCTTCGAGTATATAATCATTATTGGATTGAAATTGGGTTTTACTTGTTTACTTTACTTACTTGGTACATTTTTAATTGTGCCCATAGAAACTACTACCAGATTATTTATTGATGTACTTTATTTTAATTTTCTTACGATACCGTTTATTTAATATGAACCCTATTATGCCATATTTACGTTGAGTGAATTAGCTTAGCATAGGGTTGCTATCCGTCCGGGTTTCCCGGATTTGTCCTAGTTTAGAGGGCATCCCGGAGTGTCCGGGCGAGGCTTCAATTGTAGTCCGGGTTTAAAAATTGTCTTGGGCTGCCCGCGACTGTGCCCGCACGCCGCGATCAACCGAGTATATCAATAATTTGTGTTTTATTTTAAGAATAAAAAAATTCTAACTGATTATTAAAACAATTTGTAACAAAATTTTTCACAAAGAAAAGTTGGAAAACCCGTTAAAATTGACCAAAAAAAAATGTGACTTGGACCCTTTTTAAAGTCAGATAGCTGATCTTACGAAAATAATTGTTTAAACAGGTGGACGCAGTCCGACGACTTATATTTTTTTTAATTTACAGTTTAAATATTTTTTAGTGATATTTTGTCGAACTCTGCGTATTAACTGTAATTGTCCAATTTGAATTTACTTAAGAGATTATTCCAAATTTTGTTCTACGCCTTGTATTTGATTTTAATATAATTTAGCGAAGAGTCTGAAAAACGGCTGCTCTTGGGACACACTAATGTGGGGGTCAAAGCAAGACAGGAAAAATGTATAGGGCGTTGCTTAACACTTTTCTATTAGCAAGGAAAGTTTTGGAAAATAACCTTTCCAATTTTGTTTAAGAAAAACCAAAAATTATAGGCTTTATTTGTAATATTTATTTTAATTCTAAATTTTGGCAGTATATCTAGTACGGTCAGTGCTAAAACTAAGTTATCAATAGACAAAAAAGCTCTAAGTTATAAGACGACGAGATAAAACGACGAAAAGCAAAATATGTATACCATATTTAGGTAAAATTTTTGGTTAATTTTTTCAAAATTTATTTTTTTATAAATACAAAAAAGAGGCATTTAATTGTTTAGCATTATTTCGTTTAAATTAAACCTATTATAATTTTAAAATACTTTGTGAACAAAAGTAAATTGAATTCAGTTCTTATGATTATCATTTAATATTTTAGACTTTTTTAAATGTAAATAAAATGTTGTATTAATAGATTATGCCACTCGTGTCAAGCATTAGATTCTTTTTGGCAATTGAATTCTAAGGTTTTTTCTTCTGGATTTTGCATCCACAACGAGTTGGGCTTGCCTTTTTAGAAAACCTCTTGAAGGCACATCTTCTTCATCCTCAGAACCTAATAAGCAATATATAAAATTGTTAGCAAGGCTGTCATTTTCTTTAGAAATGTCATACGACTTTGAAATTTTGGTGGGATATAGGACTGGATATGATGCACATTTTTGATATTTAAACACTTATCTGGCATTTCCGGCTTAACCGGAAGTGCTACCAACTTAGCTATTCTAAATGGAACTCGGAAATAAACCGTTTTTTGAGATATTATTAGTGAAGTGAAAATAGCGGCGAAAAATTAAACATATTTTTAAATCAAACCAAGGTGGCTTTATTACCCATCAAATTCCCGAAGCACATTTTTAATTTGCCTAGGAGTAATGAGTTTACAGCCCTGGTAACTTTATTTCTAAGCTGTTCGATGTTTTGTGGCTTTGCTCTAAACACGTGCTGTTTAATGTGGTCCCAATAAAAATGTCCGATGGGGTTAGGTCTGGTGACCTTGCGGGACTTCTAACAGGGTCACTGGTACCTATCTAGCGGTGTGGAAAAGTCCTGTATATAAGTAAACGGTCAACATTTTAAACATTTGATCTATGGTTAATGTTGAATATTTATAATAAGACCACCTTGGAGTAATTTAAAAATATGTTTAATATTCCTTTGCTATTTTCCAGACAGCCTAACATTTCCAACAGCCTATTTGGGTTAAGGAATAGAATATTAATCACGAAAAAGATTGAAAAACAGGTGCTAAAATTACATTAAAGCCTTAAGGTAGTGATTTACCGTTAAATTATGGAAGATGTTTATTTCCGAAAGTCAATTTCTGAGATAGGTATAGCGTATGGCACATGTATTTTCTCAGAATTTTTTGTAATATTTTACCGAAAATATACAGGGTGTTCCATTTAAAATAGCGAAGTTAGAAGCACTTCTGGTTAAACGAAGAGTGCCATATAAGTCTTTAAACATCAGAAATCTGCATTCTATCCAGCCATTCATCCCACTATAATTTCAAAATCGTACGACATTGCCTAAGAAAGGAATTTCGTGGGTACCCTATATATATATATATAATATATATATATATATATATATATATATATATATATATATATATATATATATATATATATATATATATATATATATATACCTGGAGTTGGTACGGAAGTAGGAGAACCCATCATCTGTGGTTGAGGAGTTCGTCTTATAAGACCACTATACGGAGTAGGCAAATTATCTTCAGGAATTGGCACCTGTTCCTGAAAATTTGTACAGTAAAAGGATAATTTGGGCAGCAAGCGAAAACTAATACTTACATTTTCATTTTCTGCTTTTTCCAAAACCCTAGATCGTTGATATTTTTCAATAATACTCCGTATGTCGTTTAAAAGCTCTTTTAAAACAATGTCAGGGTTTTTCTCTGGAATAGAAAGGGGATTCGCTAACAGCCTTAAACCGTGTAGACCCTGTAGAACATTGGAGATAGCTTTTTCTTTAGCTGTCTTTTCCTCCCTGCATTTTTCGGATCTAGTTTGCTGATCGGTTATTGCTGATTGAAGCCTTTCCATTTCTCCAGATTTTCTTAAAATTAAAAAGTAAAATAATAAAAGGATAACGCAAAACATATTATTTACCTAAACAAATACAAGTTTTATTATCTTCTAGTTTACAATAACTTGATCTATTTTCTAGGGTTGTCTTAAAATGTTGATAATGGCCACTGCAGTAAAATACAATCAATACCTTTCAGATTCCCGCACTTCCGAATACTTATAACCATCCAACTTTGTTTTTAATGTTTCCAAATTAGTTTCAAGATTTTTCTTCTCACTTTCCGATTTGTTTCTTAATTCATTTAGCCTTTCTTGAGTTTCTCTTTGACTTTGGAACCGTTCTAGGACCCCTAGGGTTGTAGTACCCCCTACAAAACATATTATCACAGCCTACAGCAAATTATCCTTATTCAGAAAATGGTTTTTAAAAGAATAGTTAAGTCATTTTGGTTTGATTTTTAAGATTTTTTAATAACCTTTTAATTTAAATGTAATAATCGTATTTTAAGGTAAGTTAAAGTTAACTTTTGCCGGTTATCCATATTACTAGAACTTCTTTTTCTGTAAAAATTAAAGAGCGGATTTTGACATTTAGTCGGTCTGTATAGTTCTGGTTAGATCAGTCGTAAAATATTGGATTGTTTAAGAGAGAAGAAGTTATTTTTTAATCAAAGCACAAAAGACTTGGAACACTGACTTCTCTCTTTAAACTAAAAATTTTTTTTGGGGCCCCCTTTTTTTTTAAAAAACATATTGCTTTAAATTTTTTTGGGATGCTATTTTCATAAGATGCTTTTTTTTGAATATTATAACATTTTACCCCCTTTGGTTTAACCAAAAATAACTTTGTTTTTTTAAAATGGAATACCCTGTATTTTTTTAAAATTTTGGGGTTTTTTGGAATCATTTCTGAAAAAAAAATTAATTTTAAAAACCTGCTTTTTTTTGAAAAAGGGTTTAAAGGAAATTACCGCACATTATGAGTTTTAGGGAAAACAAATAAATGATATAAAAATTTTTAATTTTTTTTTCGGAAAAGTTTTTTTTTGGGACAAAAAAATTTTGGCCCAATTTTTCCAATAATGTTTTCAAAAAAAAAAACCCTGTATTTTTTTTAAATTTTGGGTTTTCATTTCCTGAAAAAACGATAAACCCCTTTTTGTTTTTTTTTAAAATGGCGTTTAAAAAAAGAAAGATGCATATGATGCAGTTATGGGGGAAAAAAAAAAAATTAAAACATTTAATATTTTTAATTTAATTCTAAGTTATTTTTTAATTACCTACTTAAATAAAAAAAATAATATTAAAATAACAAAATTGCCCAAAGAGACGGCTCGAATTTTTTTGGCTCATTAATTTTCTAACTTTATTTGTTTTCCCTATAACGTCTTCGTCGTTTTAACCCCATTTTTTAAAAAAAAAAAAAAGGGGTATTATAAATTTTTTAAAAAAACCCTAGAATACAAATTTAAAAAAAATAAGGGTGTTTTAAAGAGTAACTTATTAGAAAAGTAAAATTTTTGCCACTTCCGGAAAAGGGAATGTTTTTTTTGACCTCCACAGATGGGGCTAAAAAAAAAATTAAACATAATTTTTTTTATATCATTTATTTTTTTCCCATAAAACTAATAATTTGGGAGTTTCATCTTTAATCGCCATTTTCTTAAAAACAGCAGAATAGGTATAGGATAAAATTTAGATTTTATATCAGGAATGATCCTTAGAAAAAATTTTAAAAAAATACGGGTGTTCCATTAAAAAAATCAAAGTTACCCCGGGTTTAAAAAATCATAGGCACATCTTAAAATTTTCCAAAATCGGATCTTATAATATAATATGTCATTTTAAAATCTGAAAGCCATATTTTTTATTCAAAAATGAAGGGCTGGGTAGTGATTTCGTTGTCCCCGGTATATAATGGTAATTGCCCTTCCTTTAATACCCAAGTGGAATTGAGAGGATCAGTGAATCATGTAAGTTCGACAGAAACAAAAAATTGCAATACGTATATTTACAGTGGTCAGTAACCACTTGCAATCCAACAGCTATGAAGCAACAGCTCCCATGGCCCGTTGAGGTTGCGAAAATCTGCAGCTCACCAACGCTAAGGCTAAGGTTGATTGCTGACAACATACAATGATAACTGTACGTCGTTACGGGTTGATACTAAAATTTGGACCCCTGGCTTGAACATCGAGCTTGAGCGTCTCATTCAGTGTAACATCGCTTGGCCTAACATCGCCTTGCGAATTATCGTCGGTTATTGCCCTACGATAACGCTAACCTTCGCTTAGCTAAATTAGTTAGTTGCAGACACTGGTGAGTAACATCGTTTCGTTTTTCTGAACTTCTCAGACGGGTAGTATCAACCCGTGGCGACGTGCAGTTATCAAAAAATTGCGATGTTGCATGGTTATACATAAATTATCCATGTTCTCGGATACTTTGCTCTCTTCCCTTTCTCTAGCGCCGAAGGATCTCCCTTCGACTTATGACTGGTCCTTTCCCTCTGTTGCCAACTTCCGGGTTTTCCCCCTAAATTTAGGGGAAAAAACTTATTTAGGAAGTTTTTTGGGGGGTTAGAATTCTACAACGAACTCAAAGACTAGAATTAACGCAACGCCAGTTTGTAGGCAGGGTGTTTGGTATAGTGATCTGTTTGTTTTTGTTTTGGAAAAACGTAAACAAATTGCCAGATCTCAAAACCAAAGCAGGAAATTACCTTGAAAATGAGTAAATTTATTCAAAAATGTTGGTTTTTGTGTTAATATAGGCAACATTGATTTAAATATAAACATTTATTAAAATTACAGTTCCAAAATTCGTTTAATAAAAAAATGATAGTAAATCAGGTGTTGTACGGCACTCCAATATCATTTTATCTCTTTCTAGTAGGTTGTTTATTCAATAACACGTTTTGTAAACTGACTTGATCAAAAAGAATGAATTGGGCATCTAAAGTAAATGTCATGTCTGTCTGTCACTTTCCAGATAATAAAAAAAAAAATAGTTTTCCGGCTTTAAAATTAATTTTTAACAATACAGAATCATCAAATTTATAAAAATTTAATTTATGGGGCAATGCCATAAACATTGAAAAAGTTATTTTTTTTCCGGAGTGATGTTATTTAGTGTGTTGTTGTGCCGTGTGTTAAAAAGGAATATCCCTCCTTGCCCCCTGAAATATTAATGCCAAACAAGGTTTGTTTACTTTATTTCTATCCAAGAATTCGTTGGAATTCTATCTAAAAACAGGAAATACCAAAAATTTAGCAGTTTATTTTTTCTCGAACGGTTGGAAGTAAAAATACTTCACAAAGTGGCGGCTGCGATCTCGTAAGGTTTTTAGCGCCTAGTACACTTGGCATCGTTGCTTCACCATACTTTATATTATTTTTTATACGACTGCTTTAGAAAATTTTTAACGCTAAACAAGCTTTGAAAATTGTATTTTGGCACAATGTGTGCAAGGAAAATAGTTTTTTTTGCACACGGTTCTGTCTTTCAATATGATTTATTATGGTTTTTTATTGTTATTAAAAATATAGAAAACTCAAAGTAGGCTTTATTCCATAGCAACCGTCATAGTTTTCTTGTTTTGTTGATTAGATCCCAAATTTAGATACAAAAAAATTTTGATTTCGCGAAAAAAGCCGATTCTGAAGAAATTCTAAAAAAAGCGAGTTTAATCTCGTCAAACCTACTTCCAACAAAGTCAAAAAAAGTTTAAAACCGAGTTACATCGTTTTTAGGGAAATGGAGAAAAAGCAAATAACGTACAAACGTTTTCCGAAAATGTTATGTTGGTGTACTTTGAAGAGCTGTCGAAAAAATACAAGTCTTCAACATTATGGAGCCCCTTTTTTCCATGCTAAAATAAACCCCTGGGGGAAAACCAAAATCCCGGATATTGGGAAATACCAGAAGTTGCACCCTAATAAAAGAAAATCAGAAAACTATGTGCCAAAGAAGTCCAAAATTCTTAGCGAGAATGATTTTTTCCTTCTTTTAAAAAACCTTCCCGACGAGAAATATTTGCTAATCAAAATTTAAGACATCACAGTTATTTTATTTATTTTATGGTGTCATTTTTTTTTTTAGTGAGAAGGTTTAGTAGGCAGGTTACCCAATTCTGTTTTTAAATAGTGCTAGTTTCATAAAAAAAACTTACTTAAAATGAATAAAACTAAAGACTTATCTTTTTTTTCTTGTTTCAGGCAGTGGTGGCGTCCATCTCTGGGGCATGCCGAAAGAAGAAAATTTTGCTTCCTTAAAAGAAAATATGACGGATTTTGCGGCCTTTTTAATTAACTAGAGAATACCAAAACGAAGATGCCGAGATCATTTAGTGTCAAAAGTCTCTACACCATCTTAAAAAAATATTCTGCCCCGACCTCCACTCCTGCAAAAAAGATCGTTTTTTTCTTAATTATCAAAATGGAAAATGCACTCGCCAAAACATTGAATTAACAAAATTGGCGGTATGGCAAAAGACATCGCCAAATTTTTGATGTTGGAAACTCCAGAAGCCTATACCGGGCATTGCTTTAGGCGGTCGTCAGCCACAATATTGGTGAATTCTGGATCAAAAATTTGCTGGCTCTGAAGCGCCATGGTGGATGGAAAACCAGCTCGGGCGCCGAAAGTTTTTATAGATGAACTCGTAGTAATAAAATGGATGTTCCGAGAGGATCTCTTCCTCTGTGTCGTCTGTTGCGGCACAGCCACAACAACAATTGAATGAAGTGCCGCAAGAAAACTGCAATATGCCGACGACGAACTGTATAAGCAAAAGGGGCCAGAAAATGTTGTCTCCATCGTTAAAAGTCGATCAACAATGCGGGCGATTCTCCAGAAGTAAACATTACAATTAATATTTTAAAATAGTTATGAAGTTTCCTGTTTGCTAAATTATAGTCTGTAGTTTCTTGTTTTCATTATTTTTGTTTTGCGTTTTGTTTTTAAAATAAAATTTACAAAAAAATGTTTTTTTATTTGCAGTCGTATAAAAAGTATCGAAAAAAACTCGTTAGAAAACCCCACACTCGCAAACCCGGGACCTCGACTTCGTCTCGGTCCATCAATTTGTCTCGCCTTTGAAGAGTCGTTTTCAAACCTTGTTTTAATATACTATTGCGCTCTATCTTAAGATAACCATGGCTTTTTCTCTTTTCCACTTGTTATTCTCAAAGGTCGAGTACTGATTTACCATTATTGAAGATTTCATTTTAACGTGCACATTAATAAATCTGCAATTAAAATGTAACAACATATTCTGCATCCATCTTAAATATTAAAAGCCGTACCAAAATTAGTAACAGATAAAGGTGCTTATTTCTTAAAGAATAGTCGATCAAATGAATAAATTAAATTAATGGAGGCTCTGCTTCTCTAAGACCTAAAAAGTATCGTGATGCAGAAATCTGCTGAAAAGTGTAGATTTTAGTGTTCTGGAATTTTCATGGAGTAGTGCTGACTTATTTAGAGGCAAATCCTTTAAGAAAAAAGTATCAAAAGAAGCGAAAAAGTAACCAAATTGATCTTGTTTTGCGCAATAAAATTTTAAAACGGTAAAAAGTTCATCAACCTGTTGAGATTGAGGGTTGGTTTCCAAAAAATATACCCCCAAGTTTCGGTTTTGGAAACGTTGACAAAACCCGGGTTGTGTAAAACATTAAAAAACCCTCCCCTGGTCCCAGGTGGAAAACCCTTCAAATGTTTTTTTATGGATTGTCAGAAAGAAAACCAAGAAGGTTCTTTTATTGCTTTCACTTAAATAAAAATTGAAAAAAATTATAAATGATAAACGCAGATTATTCTTTCTAAGTTCTTTTAATTATTACCAGTGGCTCTTTTAAGCAAATCAAACTCCTGGGATTTGTTTTCAACTGGGTGTGGAGGAGTCGGTGCCTTTTCCTCCTCGACGTCGGCTTCAGCCCCTTCGGGTTCTGGTCTAGTCGGAAGTTTTCCACTAATAAAAAGTCGTTTTTCCAGTTTTTCCAATTCCGCCTAGAAAAACGTACGAGTTTATAGCTTAAATAAATCTGTACAGTTTTCCCTTGTGGCGCAATTCTTAGGTGTTCGGGGATGCTTTCGAGCGAAAAAAAGTTTATCAACATTAACAGGTGGGAAACGGCTGAAAATGGCCCCCCAAAGCCCGAAAAATGGGTTTCCTGCTAATATCTGCCAAAATATGCGAATTGGAAAATTTTTGTTTAAACGAAAAACGAAGATCGCCTTGTAATCTACAAAAATGGTCCTTATAATTTTTTTCGAAAAATCGATAGTTTTCGAGATAACGGGACCAAAAACTCCCCTCATTTCAGCAGCCGCTCTACCGCTAGAAAGTCGCTATCTTCATGGATTTACTTATAAGCTGGCGGATGAATTGTTTCATTATTTGGACAATAATGTACATTTTTTAATCTTTCAAACTTTATCGGAATGAAAAATGAATCCATTCTGATTTTTCTAGAATATTAAAAAAAGCAGTCAAAGGTTTTTTTACAATATTTTAAGAAAACTTCATTAATTTATTAATATTTTTTGAAAAAAATGGTTTGTTATTAACATTTCTATTTTATAATGATAGCTTAGCAAGTGTTCAATGATCCCAGAAAATTTCCTTCACCATCTTTCTTGCGTTTTGATAAAAAATTGTTTTGCCCATCTGCATTTTTCGCCGTTTATCCACATGTATCTAGTGTGAAATGTTATGGATTTTTCGACGGCCGTTTTTGCTAAAAATATTGGTGTTGTGAAAAAAACGGTAAGAACCATTTTTGTAGATTTTGAGGTGATCTTCATTTTTTGTCTAAACAAAAATTTTCTAAGTCACATATTTTGGCAGATATTTGCGGGAAACTCATTTTGGGACTTTGGGGGGCCATTTTCAGCGGGTTCCCACGTCGGAATCGTGATAACATTTTTCTCGCTCGAAAGCATCCGCGAAGACCTAAGAATTGTGCCACAAATGAAAACGGTACAGATTTATTTACAGCTTTGAGTACTTTCAGGTCTTCAGTTACTGGACTAAAGGTGAAAATGTATTCACAATTTTACTTTTTAATTTCAATTTAATAATGTGATAGTTTGTCGATGTCCTGTTTACATATTTACGCTCCAAATGCTGTAACTCCTGCTTGACAAATAGCACTGATGATGGTTTTTACCGAAAGCGCTTTGCAAGGATACTAATTTTAATAAAAAGTTTGCACGAAATACAACTTTCTTTTTTATTAATGTTTTTAAGCCAGCTAAGGTCAGTCTCGAAAGTAAAGCCCACAAGATTAAATAACCTTTTGTTCTGCTTCTGTTATAGGTTTTTGAACAACATAAGGCTTAAATAGCTATATAACATTATCGTCTGGCAAGGCAAGGGCTGGAGTGGCAATTTTAATGCAATAAAGTAGGATACATATGATATGGCCCCAGATTAAAAAAAAAACGACAACAATCTCCTCTTTTTCACTTCCAATACCACGACGGACGACGGCGCACAGTGGGGCGAGTGATAGGGTAGGCCGGACATTCATTAATATCTCCGTTTCTACTGGTCCTAGAGTATTGCTTCTGGTGTCATTTTAAAGCAAATCGAATACTTTATTTAACTACATGATCAGCAGTTTTTTAAGCAATTTTCCCAGTTGAGATATAGCGGGTAGGATGACTTTTAAATGTGTACATACATATTATGTATCTCTTGCTAAATAGGAATCGTGGTTTGTAACATGTAAAACATATTTTTTAAATTTTTTTTTTTAAAATAAATTAAAGTTCAAAAAACGCAAAACTAAAACTATAAACAAAAATATATCTAAAATTTTAAAAAAAATCGATGTCCTATTTATTTTAATAATGAGAATTTTAAGCTGGAAAATATTTTTTTTAAAAAAAGCTAAATTTTTTTTTTATTTTCCATTAGAATTATTTTTTTTTAAAAAGTTTTTTTCAAACGATCGTGATCGTTGTTAAGTGTTGGCCTTATATGTGATAACAAAGAGTCTGAATTAATTAACAAATTTTTGGGGGATATATCTATTGGTAGCCGCCCTTTGAAAACTTTTTTTTGTTCTCTTATGCTCGTAAGTATTTATGATTAGCCTCCTAAGCATTTCTGACACATACCAATTGGTACAATAACAAGCTTGAAATTTGCCATGTATTAACTTTGGAATTTCTAAGGAATTTTAAAGCCAAACATCATTTAATGCATTTAATTAAGATAAAAAAAAATTTTGAAAAAACTAAAAATTAGTTTTTATACTTCGGAAATAAAACATAAAAACAGACCTATAAAAAAAAGCATTTAAGTGCTTAAAATTTAAAAAGATAAATTAAAGGATTTAAATTTTGGCAACAACCTTTTGGTTTTTTTAAACAAATTTGGCATTTTTTAAAGTGTTTTATTCTATTTTCCTATTTTTTTTGACATACCAATTATAACCACGCTTTATGTAAAAACCAATGCAATAATATGGCTAATTGCAATTTGCTCAATTAAAAAGGGTTTATTTGGTTCTAACAATACAATAAAAATCCCAAATTAAAAGTTTTATTTTTTCTCCCAATGTCCAACATTAATGTAGGATCTGTTAAGGGCAAAAATATTAGACATTACAAACTTCATTACTCCGGAGATATTTTCGAATGTTGCGACGGATGTCTTCAAACATTTATTAAAATGAGAATGCTTTTGAGTTTATTTTTTATTATTGGGATTACTATTAATTACATAAATTTTTAGGAATGTTCATAAGTTTATATTTTTTTTAATAGCAGTTTTTATTTTATTTTTAGGTTTAAGTCAGATAAAAATTCAACAACCTTTTAATTACTGTTGTATTAAATATCACAGTAATGAGAACATAAAAACAAAAAAACGTAAAAAAACCTCAACAAATGCACATTCCCACATGCAGAATTAAAATTCACCACATTCCCCATTAGTAATTAAAAAAATTCCTACTCATTCCCCATTCTCTATAGTAGAGCGATAATTTAAATAAAACTTTTTTTAAAACTAAATTTAACGAAAAATAAAAATACTCTTTAGAGATATAAAATAAAGATGTTAATACACATTATTAATTTTATTTAAATACAATTAAAATATTACAATACAAATAAAAATCATTTATAAATTATACTAGTTTAAATTTTTTCGGATTTTATTTTATTTAAAAAATGTTGATGGTTCGATTCCCCACGATTCCCCATAAATTTTATTCCCCAATTTGTCCCCGCATATTTATAAAATACCCCACGTTTGGGGAAATTCCCCATAGATCGGCAACACTGCTGTCGATGTCGAAATGCCCCCCACAGTTTTCCCCCTGTACTTGTTGGGCCTAAAGAAGGAGAAAGCGTTTTCTGTCTGTCTTTATTTCGCTCAAGCGTTTGCCTATTAAATTGACATCTCCTTTTATCGCACTGAAAATCTCTGCATGCAAGAAACTGGTTTGCCAAACGTATATTATATATTTGTATATTATACATTTGTAGTAAGAACACATTTTAGACCTACCTTCCGCTCGCTTACCAAACGACGCCCTTCAGCTGCTTCACGCTCCCTTTGATTAGCAGCAGATGAGGCTAGTTTCTCTTCTTTTAAAAGATGGCCTCTTGCTTTTCCCCTGCGTTTAGTAGCTTCTTCCATAATCTGTAAATGGCAATTTAAAAAAAATAAAAGATCGACAAATACGTTTAAAGGATTTTGTGACTTTTTGTATCTTACACTATATTATTAATTTAATTTCGAAACTTCAAACTTGGTATAGTGTAAAGAAGTTAGCAGTGCTTTTATCAAAGATAAATAGGTATCCTTACAAGCTTTTTTTTACATACAATGTAGAGAATTGGATGACAACAGAATAAAAAAAGAAATCCTAAAGCAAAAGTGTTTATTTTAAATTAAAAAAAAATATTTGGATTTTGTTTTATTGTACGAGGACTAAACAAGCCTATATTGGTGGCTTTAGTGATATTAAAAACATGTAAAATAGCTCTTCTGAATATACAACACAACACATGTGTTGTTCAATAATTAAGTATCTCTAACCAAAAATAAAATGATGCTCTTCAAACTTCTTTTCTGTAGCGCCTTTCGTAATTTTGTATATAAGAATCTTTAAAAAAACTGTTCTCTTTCGATGAAAATAATTCCAAATTCTGACAATAAAATTATATTTTGTTTGATATTTCTAAAGTAACATAGTAACTCTACAACACATTTTAGTAACTAGAGGTAAAGTATGTACACAAGAAATGCTTTTTAAAGAATACCAAAATATTGAAGAAAAAAAAATTACCTTCTGCAGTTTTTCAATATCTCCACTTTGCGTTTGTAACTCTTCTTCCAAAGCTTTAATTCTGCTCTCAAATTTTGCCGCATCATCTTTTAGCGACTTTCTAATATCCGTATATTTTACTTTTATATGTACTGCTTCCCGAATTTGCACCTCTACTGCATGTATGTTATTTTGAAGTTCACATACTGACTAAAAATATAAAATTTATCCTAATACAACCAATAAAAAGTATAGGTACGATAAATATTAACTCGATAGTACTTGCCTTTTTGACAGGTCTTTCCACCCTCTTAATTAGGTCTTTTTTTTCCTCCTTACTCAAGAGCTTTTGGTTTTCGGCACCTAATTCTGCGATATACTTTTTTCTCTAAAATTTTTACGCCTTTATCATACTGGGGTTATATATTATCTATTTTACTTATAAACACGTAAAAATATTAATTACTATGTTTAATTTTATAATTTGGTTAATACAATTCAATGATCATACTATAAAAAGACAGATCTTTCTTTTACACCTTTTTATTAGCGACCACAACAAATGTTACTATGATAACAACAATGCAACGTAAGTATGCTAACTATTTAGTTGTCAATGTCATAAAGTGAACAACTCGAAATTCGATTAAACACTGGCCTTTGTGGAGTTTCCTATCGCCTTTTAAAGTAATGTGAAAAAGAATGGAAAAGTCTTAAAAGAATTCTTAAAATAATTCTTCCAGATAATTGCAGATTTATTAACAGACAGGATGCAAAAAAAATTGAAAATGGATGACTCCAGCGCCCCCAGGGCACTTCACAATGGCCGTCGGAATGGGGAAAAACTAAGGTAATTTGCTTTAAATAAATTATTATTCTAAATTAAATAGTTTTAACTTTTTTTTTTATTTCTATAAACTAATCAAATTTTTAAATCCCCAAAAATACTTTTTTTAACGCCTTTTTTAAATTTATATTTT
>JAHBCN010003482.1:0-13945 GCA_019359885.1 Listronotus oregonensis | reverse complement strand
TGCGGAAACAATCTTTGCAGGAACTTAATGACGTTCTCGTAGTTTATCCTGCTGGAACCATGTTTGATTGTTATGTGGAAATCTGTTTAAGCGGTGATTCAGAAATCGATTTATTATACCGGTATAACGCACAGAGTTAATGGAAATAGCATTCTCATTCTCATCTTCAAAAAAGTAGGGCCCTATAATTTCCACTGAAGACATCGCACACCATACCGTCACTTTTGGGTTATGTAATGGTTGTTCGTGGAGCTCCTGTATTTTCTGAACTCCAGAAACGATAATTTTTTTTGTTGGTGGATGGAAGTGCGCCTCGTCAGACATCCACAAATTGTGTATATCGATTTCATTCTCAAGCAGGGTTTCAGCAAAACGTAAACGAGTTGGGATGTCTGTTGGTTTCAGTGCTTGGACAATTTGAATTTTGTATGGATGAAGATTGGGATCTTTATGCAAAATTCGAAGTAAAGATGACTTACAAATTCTTAACGCTTGGGCTCGTTTCCGGGTAGAACGTATTGTATTGTGTTCCACAGATACTCTTACACGATCGATGTTTTCAGGCGTTCGTACACTTTTTTTTTGGACTTTATGTTTGACATTGACAGCTGAAACAATTTGATATGAAGAGACGTGTAGCAAGACACCTTTCGTCTTTATTAGAGCTAATGACGGCCCTTCGGTATATTCAGGAAATGTGACCAGGGCAACCGTAGACTTCCTGGTTTAAGTACAAAAATTTAAATCTACAGGACCTCACCTGTTCTTTAATCGATATTTGGCTGTAGGACTTTTACTTTGGTGCAAAACTAATACCAGGCTTGTAATATCTTTTTTTATTTTTATTATTTCATCTGCATTGGATTTTCTTTCAGCCTCGCAATCTTCAAATAATGCTCTTCTTTGACCCTCTAAAAATTTATATTTTTCAGAAAAAAAAGACATTCGTAACTTAAAAGGGACCTATAACTATAATTTGTTTTTAGGTCAAATAAATTAAAAAAATCCTTAATGAAAAATGATTTTTATATATATATATAAAAATATATATATATATATATATATATATATATATATATATATATATATATATATATATATATATATATATATATATATATATAATATATATATTATATTTTTAATACCACCGGATTACAACAACAGCGATTAAAGACATCATTAAAGAATACTCCCATCGACTGTTTAAAGAAAAATGGGTCTAACGGACACAGAATTATGTAGAGGCTGTGAACAACAAAATGAAACCGTGGAACACATTCTTTGCGATTGTCCCGCCCTCACATTTGAACGGAATTCCATGCTGGGCACGAACTGGCCATTACTGGCCCAAATTAGGGAAATTCCACATAAAGACATCGTCAACTATTTCAAATCAATAGGTTGGACGACACAGTAAACCTACCGCTACCGCCTACAAGAGGAAGCACAAAGGACCTACTAAGGTCTAGGTGCAGTGGTATATTACCACTTCCCTTCCACTAAAAGAGTAAAGTGGGGGGAGGGGGTGAAAGTTTGTGTGAAACTTCGTCATGTCTGGATTCAGAAGTATATAAATTGTTAGATAGGTTATTAATTACGATTTAAAATGATCTGTTTTCACATTTATGAAATTACATCCCGAGGGGAGAATAAAAGTTCTTATAGAAAAATTGTCATTTTTGAAGTTGTAAATATGGCAGTTGGTAATTATGTTTCTGAATACGCAGAAAAATAGGATACGTCAGCTAAGTTTGTAATAAAACTAGTTTCTACACATTACACAGGTTGACCCATTTATTTTTGTTAATCTTTATGACAGCCTACAAGGGCTTGTATAGAGCCTAAGTACAAGGTACCGTGGGTACCGGATTTTAAGATGTTTAACCTAGAGGCACACGGTGTTCACTATCGATCATCCATCCAATTTTACTAACTGTGGCCGGCGTCACTTAACTTCGCTGATCTCACGGGAAGCGGTGTTTCGACACGGAAAAGGCCGTTGGCATATATATGTCTTTCCCACCCCGAGAATCGAACCTGCCCGCGTGCTGTGCAGGGTCACTGACCACTATACCACAGATAAATAACGCCACATTGTAGAAAAAAAATATTATAGGTTAAAGTTTTTTGAATAATGTGGAAAATCGAACGGAACTAATAGTTTTTTTTTATCTTGACCTCAGTTTCAAGGTCATTCTCAAATTAACTTTGTTGTTTCAAATCAAAAATCGTATTTTTTTATTTGGAATCTTTATTATTACTTTTATATAAACTTTTTTTTAATCCAAATTAAAATTCGGAAGATATTTACTGAAATAAAATTTAAGAAGTCATTTTTTAACATTTTACGTTTAAAATAACTATTATCGTTATTTAAAAAAAAAACATATTTGTTTAAAAAATGTTATTTTCTAAGTGCTTATTCACATTGTTTTTTGTTCTGTTATTATTGTTTTTGTTGTTTTATACATAAAATTTAAAAAGTGGGTTCTAAAAACTGATTTTGATAAATATCTTTGAAAATTTAAATTAAAGTTGCTTCTTTTTGTACGTAACTGAAAATTCTGAACAAAAACATAGGGGCTCTAACACATTTGAAAAGAAAAAGTTTTAATGGAGATTCTTTTGAAACTCGGGTCAAAATCAAAAACTCCTAGCGATGATTAGTACCATTATATTAATTAACCCCTTTACTTTAAACACTTTTACTTAAACATTTTCTTCTAAAATGCGTCTTTTTTCGGTTATTCGCCTGTCTCAGGTTTAATTGATCAACCCAAATAGAAGATGAAAAATTCCAAATAAAAATTATAAAAATGTGGCTTAATTCTTTTCCTTTTTTAGCATGGCCCATGGGAACCGATTGTGGTTTGTTTCCGTTAAACAATACAATTACCTTTAGACTTGTCTTTGAAGAGTCAGTAAGCATCTGCCGATCGGTGGATTTACAGGAAAGGCCAAATATGTTGTCGATGTTGTATTGATTTTTTACGTAACGACAATATACAGGTCAGTGTAAGGGTTATATTAGTTTGGCAAAAGGATTTTTTATGCAAAACAGTGTATTTATTATACATAATGTGTATATTGTATATGCTTTAAATATACTTAAAATATAATAAAATAAAATCGAATAGAAATAAAAGAAAATGATATTTTTTATTTATTACCTGAAAGTTGAATCTTTTTTTTATTTCCAAAATTTTTTTATTAAGTTCTGTTAATTTTATCGTTTCATCCTCTTCCATTTTTTTTTGTTTGAATAAGTATTCTACAACATTACCGAAATTGATATCGATCAAACAATACCCCAGCAATACTCTGGGCAGTGGCAGCGTGGTGTTATTTTTTAAAATAATCTCTATTTAAATTCGCAGTTAGTTAGTTGTATATCGATCATTATCAGTTATATTAGTGTCCGAATTAAAAAAAAACACACATATTCGTATTTCTTTAACCTTTCTGTTAGCCCATCAAAGTTTGTATTAGGCTTTTAAATTTTTTTCTTAGTATTTTTCAGGATTCTACGAAAAAAACACTAGATAGCTATTTCACCCATTTTTTAAATATGAGGAATGCCACAAATACAGGAGTGAATTTACGCAAAGGCTGAGTAGGCTGATACCTAGGGCGGCAAATTTACGATTAATTTTTTTTTAAATGTAATCATAAATTTTAATGATATAATTAATGATTTTGCAGAAAAAAAAAGGTTAAAAAAATCTCAGTATAGGGTTTTGCTTATGATTAAATAATACATAGGTCAAAGGCAACGTTTCGTTTTCGAGATATTCATCATCAAAGTTGAAAATCAAACTAACCTCATTTTCACTAAATTCCCCCTTCGTTTTGCATACAATTAATCATTTTTACAGTAAATTGGCACACAACATTTCTTAAACACCTTATAAAAATTTGTTTTTTATTTATTTTCCATTAAATTGCGAAGTCAAAGGCCGCGGCCATATTTGCTAATAAAATCCCTAGCGTATACATGATTGCGGCGTTTGAAAATGGAGGTTTGCAATTAAATAAAAAAAAGGTGTAAAATAAATTTTAAAAAAATTTAAGAGGTTTTTATTAAATATTGTGTGCCAATTTAGTGTAAAAATCAAGAATTCTGTACAAAAAGAAGAAGGAATAGTGTAAATAAGGTTAGTTTGATTTTTAACTTTGATGATAATGAATATCTCGAAAACGAAACGTACCAAATTTTGTCAAAATCGGAGTGGAGGCAACTTTTGAGACAATTACAAAAAAATATACATTACTGACAGGTAGTATTAATTGTATTATAAAGAAACTGGGTTACTTAGTTCAGCCTAGTCTTTTTTTACGTTGGCCTAAGAAGACCTTTTGTGGGTATCCTGCATTGGATAGTTGATCCCCTTAATTCTCAGATTTATCACGGGAGCAGAGTTGCCGGTTTCCTGGTGATTACACGAAATATGGGTATTTTAAAGACACTGCCTGAAATGAATGGCGGTATTTGTTTGGGTTGGTATTGGGCACATCAAAACTCTTCGATCTTCAATCCATCTATCTTGGTGCTAAAGACTGGATGCCAAACTGGATGACACCGGGATAAACAGCAACTTTACGAAGTGCAGTGTGTCTAGTTTTTTTATATATTTAAGATACTTTAGCCTTATGATTCCTTAGAGAGCCATGCCCTGTCAGGAATAACGTTATATTTTACAAGTGTAAGTTTCTTACATAAGTATATCAAATTATTGACAGGTGTAGGTTGTTTAAATACTTTTTTTAAATCATATTTTTGACAGGTTTGTTATATTTTTTTAAATAAAGTTTTTACATCTTATAATATGTAATGTGTACATATTATGTATGTATATAATAGTGAAGATCAAATAAAATTAAAAGTCCCATATTTGTTATAAACTATTTAATTTATTACATTTGTAATTCTTAAAACTTATTATTAAATAAAAACATTTTATAGAATATTGCACTAAATTATAAACAGAGTCATATAGGAAATCGTATACAGGGTGTTCGAAAAATCAGATTTTTGGAGCTGATTCCTTATTGAAAAATAACACCCTATATCTTAGAAACTATGCATTTTCGGAGCTATATTTATGGATACTTTTTTAAAAACGTAAAAAAATGTATTTTTTTCTAAGTATCCTAAATATCATGTAGCCGATTTTTTTTGAAATTTGTCAGTGTTATTTTGATTTATGAGAAAATAATTTAGGCCTATTTAAATTAAAATTATTAAGCCCAGTTGCGTCTGAGGGCACACCTTATCGAAAATATTTTTGAAAAAAATGTAGGCCAATGACATTTGCAATTTTTATATTTTTTTAGATTAAGCAACTGAAAATACAACTTTTATGTGTCTTTATATTTTTTCCTATCTTGCTTTGTTTTCGTGAAAAAAAAATTATAACCAATTTATTGCAAAAATATGTTTTTTTGATAAAGACGGAAATGCAAACGACCAGGCACACTATGAGGTAGCTATAATTTGTGTGTTGCTAATTAAAAAAAAAAGGTTTGCTAAGTATTAACTGTATTTAAATAGTATCTATCTATTATAATATATAATATATAATATATATATATATATATATATATATATATATATATATATATATATATATATATATATATATATATATATATATATATATATATATTATATATATATATATATTATATATATATATATATAAATAATATTTTATATATATATTTTAATATATTTATACTGTCCACGTGATTCTGAAGTTATGGCTTGAGCTAAAATCATGAAATTTAGACAGTGGTAGTCTTTAGCAATGGCTAGAACCCAACGAAGCCGTTTTTTTGAATTTCGCCCCGGGACAAAAATAGGAACAAAAAGTATTTTTTTACCGTTAGCCGTACGGAAGGCATCTTACGGAGACAGAGGCTACTTAATATTGTCTCTCGCCTGGCGGAGACAGGCTTTTCATCTGTAAATACTAAAATTTTATATTGTTGTATATACATTTATTACGGAAAATAAAAATAATTTTTGAAACAATTATTTTTAACAATAAAATTATATGTGTATCCTAAATTAAATTGCATATTATCCTTTAGAAATAAAATTAAGCCAAAATAAATAAGTTTTCAAAAATTAACTGTGAATTATTATTACCACAAATAATTTCAAAAAAATAATTAAATACTAGTTTTAAAAGTCTTGATAAACAACAATTTTATTTGTTTTAACGCTAACATAGTATGACTTTAAATTTTTTTTGAAATATATATTAACAAAAAAATTTGAATGTTTATTAATCCTAAATCAGTAATCTGTCATATTACCATTAGAAAATAACCGAAAATAACAAATTAAGCCAAAATAACTGTATACAAGTAGACATTTCAAATAATTTTTTAACTGCCGATTATATGGGGTACCACAAATACAATACAGAAAAATTAAATTAAATCTATTTTAAAAGTCCTTTTAACTTGATAAATAAAAATAAATTTTAGCATTTTGACTATTTTAATAAATTGCTGACAACAATAAGAGTTTAAAATAAAACAAAATGATTTTAAAATATTGCATTATTTATTTTAGCATAACAATGATATGCCCGAAGATAAACAAAAAACATTACTGAATGTTTATAATCAAATTCTCAACATTAGAACGGTCACTAAGGAAAGTGAATCAGTATATATACGAGGTTTTGTATAATAGTATTTTTAAGATAAAAAAAATAATTATCTTTTTGAAATAAATGTATAGGTGTCATCATTATAGAGATAATAAACATCAATTGTATGTGGAGATTTACACAATAATTAATATCTCAAAAACTGTAACAGCTATGACAAAATGTTTTAAAACCAAAAATTTAAAAAATAAATATTTTTGAATAAAAAAATAGTAAAGTAAAAAACTTGAGTTATACTTTAAAATAGTCTTAAATATTTTATTTTTTGATTACAACTTAAAAAGTATTGAAATTATACAAAAAAGTTATATAACTTAAATTAAAGATCTTGTAAAAATACATAGTTTTTGTTTAATAAAATTTCGTATAGTTTTTATAGTTCTTGAGATATTGAAATTTAAAATTTAAAACAAAATCAATAATATTTCAAAAACTATATAACAAAAAATGAAGCTCTTAAAATTGTCCATTTAAAAAGTTATATAAACTTTTTTGATAAGTTAAAAATTTTAGTCAAAAATAGTAAAAAAATTGTATATTTTTTTAATAATTCGATTTTTGTATTTTTTTAATTAAAATTATTTATTTTATTTATTTTAATCCCATATTACTTAAAACCAAAAATACAATATAAAAAATATTATTTAGGATTTAGAATATTATTTTTTGGCTTACACTGTATTTGTATTTTACCTTATAACACTTTGTAAGTTAAATGAATTAATATACAGAGAAAAAAAATGTAAAAGTTTTTTTTTTATTTACTATTTTAATACAGTTAATACTTAGCAAGCCATTTTTTTGTAAATTAGCAAGACAAAAATTATACCTAGCTCTAGCGGCTCACCCTGTAGGTTTAGAGTTTTGGTGAAATGCTTAAAATTGCTTCTTTTGAGATCCTTAATAACATATCAAAATTTGGTATATTTTCAGCGGTCGCCAAAAACCCATTTAAAGTGTGAATGGTCGTTTGCAAATTAGTTCACTATATTTGTACAACACGTTATGGATCTACAATCTCCAGTGTAAATAAATATGTAATAGGATTATCACTTTATACAACACTGTATTCACAACAAAAGTCACAGAAATGTATGCTTTATATCAACATTTTCTTTTTCATCTGCATTCATTAAACGCAACATTTCAAAAGCGTATCTTTTATTTTCTTTTGTCCACGCCATATTCACTGTACACGGCTGTTTAAGGTACTCACTGTTTTCAACCATAAAATCACTTTTATCGCTAGACACCAATGTTTTTAAACTAGCAGGATGTTTGTCTTGATTTACACTACCTGTTGCAAATTCAGACTCCTCATCTATGTTTCGTGAATACCGTACACTACTTCTGGAGCAAACTTTGCGATTAAAATTATGTTCCTTTAGCGGGCTTGTTTTAAATCTAATTTTTTTATCGGATGTAGTTTTAAAACCTTTTTGGGGTTTTAAAATTGTATCTAATTTTAGTTTCGCACTTGTAGGTATTATGTCAGAATCAGCGTAGCCGGCATACGTCGAATCAACTTCTTCGTACGATTTCTTTTTTAAATGCGTGCTGGACTGAGAATTTGTGCTGGAAGCAGAGCTACCGCTGTTGGTAGATCTGACACCTTCTCGAGATCTTTTGAGATATAGCTCAGCAAGCTGTAGCTTTTCTTTTATAGAACGTTCCATGATTTGAAGTTTCTTTTCTCTATTATTTAATTTCCTTTCTTGCTCTTTTAAAAGCTGTTCCTTTATTTGTAATGCAGCTTCCTTCTTTTTTATCTTTTCCAACTTATCCAAATAATTTTTTGGTGGATGCTCTGATATCAGCTCTGTATTTGTTGATTTTTTTATAACGTCAATATTTACGAAACAACGTTCCTTTCGCCATTTCGTTATATTTAACAAAATGTGTGGGTCACACAGTAATTTATCAATATTTTTTTTTATTGGCGTGTGCTCATTAACCATTGAAATTAAAAGTTTTTCCAATACTTCCGTGTATCCTAGTTGACTTATAGGGAAATGTTCCATCATTGATGTTTCAAATTTTGTGTAAGTGCAAAGCTGAAACACTAAATAGCCCAGTTGAGACGTATATATTTCTTTTTGTTTGCAAACTTTGTTGTCATCATCAATATCACAGAAGTTGTAAAGTTTGATATTGTACTCGCTATCAATAAAAACGGTATCAAGGCTTAGTTGTCCCATAAAGATTTCAACAGTTTTCAAAGCAAAAACAATTTGGTACAATATTCTGCAAATAAGTTCTTCATGTAAACGCCGTAATTTTTCTTCACCCTGTTTTTTTATGAAGCTAGAAAGAGAACCCATATCGCAAAACTCTTGCTTCACATAGATGACCTTATCTACAGTTATGCATCCATAAAACTGTAATAAATTGGGATGTGTCAGGCTGCATCTCGTTTTTAATTTTTCCATTAAGTCTTTTTGGTCACTTTCACTAAGATTTGCACAGTAAAAACATCGAAGGCAATAGATACTTCCAGTATCTTTCTGTTTTACTTTAAACGTGGATGACAGGTTGTTCTTTTCCATAAACTCATAGTTTGCTATGTTGTCCATCTGGAAATAAAAGAAAATATTATTTGAGTTGCTAGTGAAATATTAGTTTTAATGTAAAAACATGCTTACTATTAGTTCTGTATTAATAATATAATGTCGACTTTTAAACTTATGTATCTCTAGAGCCGGATTTAGTACTGTGGAGGCCCTTGGTCAGATTTCGTGTGGAGGCCCTACATTTTACTATTCAAAACAAGGTCCACAAGAACGAGTAGTTGTTTTCTCCTGCTTAATCCAAATCTGAAACTCGCTTTTCCGGAAAGGTGATCAGAAAATTGTTATAAACTATTTAATTGTTTATTACACTGTAGCTAATGAGCTATTGAAGATAGAAAAATGTTCTAAAATACTTTTTTGTTAATTAAAATTCGTCAATTAAAACTGGAGATATTGCGCAAAAATATTGCAAAATAACGATTTTTCCTAACTTTTCTGTCAATATTCGACGTAGAAAGTCTCATAGCCGCTCCTTTTAAACGTTAGGTCTAAGCTTGAAAATGAGACATGACAGATACCTTAAATATTATTAGAAAAAAAGTTACAGCCTCCTCAACGGATTATGTTTAACAAAAAAGCAGCGTAGCAGTAATTTGTTTATAATCATTTTCAACTAAGAACTATTTAAAATATCACTGATCAAAGTTTGTGAAATCCGAGGTGAAATCATTTTTGTGCTCACAACAAATATTTTGAGACTATTGTGGTGGCACCTTTCTTGTGGAGACCCCGGGGCAGTAGCCCCTTCCCCCCCCAAATCCGGGCCTGTGTATCTCAATAGACAATAAATTTTTCTTCAAATGCTTGCACACCGACGCACAGTGGCAAAATACGAGTTAGACTGTTTCAAAAGTGGCTACAAAACGCTCAGCTACACCGAATTTCAATTTTTTTTTTTTAAGAAAAGCTTATAAAATTTGAAAAAGATTTTTGAAAGCCTTTTTTGAGAAAATTATTTTTTTTAATTCTGCCCCAATTTGAAAAAGTTATAACTGAAATTTTGAGTCTTTGGGTATTAAAACCTAATTTTACTTAATATTTTGGCCTGAATATTACTACTCGGGGGTTTTCGGGTTCACCAATCACGAATATGAGGTCGAAATTTGAAAAAATGTGAATCCAAGATGGCGGATATCAAAATGGAAAAACACTTAAAATCCGGGGTATATGGATGAAACAATTTACTCAGGGGTTCTCGTGGTCACTAATCACGAATCTGGGGTAGAAATTTGAAAAATTTGAAATCCAGAATGGCTAATCCAAGATGGCGGATTCAAAAAAGGACGTATCAAAATTGAAAAACTCTTAAAAGACACGGAGAATGTAGATTAAACATTTTACTTAGGGGTTTTCGTAGTCACCAATCACGAATATAAAGTCGAAATTTAAAAAATTCTTAATCTTTGTATGGCGGATCCAAAATGACAGGTATAAAAATGAAACGCACTTAAAATTCGGAGAATATGGATCAAGAGTTTTACCCAGCGGTTTTGGTAGCCACTAATCACGAATCTAAGGTCGAAATTGGAAAAAATATTTGTTGTATATTTATATATAGTTTCAAAAAATATATACTTTCGTACCAGGTGAGTCAAAAAGAAAATATATTAAAGAAAACTAAAAACATAAAAAATTCCAATAACTTCCTTATTATTAAATAAAGAGATTCAAAAATACGGCAAAGCATAGATATTCTTAGCGCAATTAGAAAAATACTAATAAATATTATACAGAGTGTTCCAAAAAAGTTGTACATAATTCATTTTTAATTTTCAAATCATTGTATCAAACTTTAGTTACGTATATAAAAAAAAAACAAAAATTTGGTCAAGGGTATACCGGGTGACAACGAAATCACTACCCAGCCCTTTATTTTCTTGAATAAAAACGTATGGCTTTCAAATTTTAGGATGACATATTATATCATAACATGTCAATTTTGGATAGTATAACATGTGTCTATCACTTCCGGTTTAACCGGAAACGACATCAACTTTAATTTTTTCAATGGAACACCCTGTATATTTTTCGGAATTTGGGTTCTACGGATCATTTCTGATATAAAATTTATATTATATCTTATACCTATCTTTGCTTGTTTTTGAGAAAAGGGCGATTGAAGATGTCCAAACGACCGCACATTATGCAGTTTTATGGGAAAACAAATAAATGTTATAAAAATTTTATATGTTTAATTTAATTTTCATAACCCATTTTTTAGTTTTGAAAATTGTTTGCCCTTTTTTAAAACTGAAAATGCTTTTTGTTTAAATTTAAGCCCTTTTATAAAAATAACACAAAGAATAGGTATAATAAATTTTTTATAAAGGGGAAAACAAAACCAAATTTTAAAAATTAAAGGTTTCTTATTTTTTAGAGATTTTAAAAAAGTTATTTTCCAATTTTTTGGGGAAAAACCGGGGAAAAATTTTTTAAACCCCAAAAGGATAGGTTTCAGAAAAATTAAATTTAAAAAAAATTTTTATAACATTTATTTGTTTTCCCAAAAACTGCTAAGGCGGTTTTAGAATTTTAACCCATTTTTAAAAAAACAAAGGGGGTAAGGAAATTTATAAAGATTTTAATAGAAATATGTAAATTAATTAAAAAAAACAGTTTCAAAAAAATAAAATTTTTCGTTTCCGTTAAACCCCAATAATGGACCATTTTAAATTAAAATTAATCTTTGGATAATAATTTAAAAATTTGAAAGCCTTTTTTCATTCAAGAAAAAGGGGGGGGTTGATTTCGTTTACCCGGTAATTATTTAAATACACATTTAAAAAGGGGGATGTATTAAAAATTTATTAAATTTTTTAAAAAATTTATTAATTTTAAATTTTAAAAATTGTAAAAATGAATAAAATGTTTCAAAAGATAAATTAAATTTAAAATAAATTTTTGGGGGCCTTAAAAAACGTTCCGTGGGGGTATTTATTGTTTAAAAAAATATCATATTAAATTTTTTCGGTTTTTTTTAGGTTTTAAAAACAAAAGTAATAAGGTTTTTTTTAAATTTTTTGATTTTTTTAAAAATTATTTTTGATAAAACCAGTTAGTAATTGTAAGGGTTTTTTTAATAAATATAATAATAATTTTTTATTATTTAAAACCAAATTTTTATCCCAGAATTTTTTTAACGTCATTTTTGTAACAAATAAACAGGCTTCGATATGTTCTTGTATTTAACCGAAATAATACTTCTTTACTTTTAACGTACATATTATTTCCAATTGTCACAAAGGAAACATTTAATAATTTCAAAAAATTTAAAATAAAATTAAAGTATCTTAAATTTCTGAAAAAAAAATCAATACTTACATTAAGATCGCCAGAAGTATTTTTGGTGAACCATACTAGATACATTTTCTATCAAAGAAAAATATGTTTATGAAAAATCGTGAGAAATAAAAGTTGTTTTTTTAATTGGCGTGAGAACTAAAAGATATGCAGGTAGTTGTTTTTCCATACATGAATATTTTTTTTGGTTTTTAAACCTACTAGATAAATTTTCTATCAAAATAAAAAAAAATTTTTACGAAAAAAAAGTGAGAAATAAAACTTTTTTGCTATTTTCTTTCCCCCCCTGGCAAATTTATTGTTCGAAAAGTGTAAAATTTATCGTTTGTGGTTTTGCATTTGAGATAATTTCGGGAATAATAATATATTTTTTTCAGTTCATATCTATAACGTTCCAGATTACCGGTAAGGGCTTGGAAGTATTCTAATACAAAAGGGGGGTTTTCATGTTTTTATTTGGTTTTTTTTAAATAAAAAATTTTAAACTCTAATATTGGGAAAATTTTCCCCAAATTTTTTTTTTTAGTAAAGTATTTTTTTTTAAAAATTGTTTTGGTACTTTTAAGATTGACTAAAATTTTTTTACCTAATCTGCTGCTTGATTTATGATCATTAACAGCATCAGTGCAAAAAATAGCTGCTGCTTATATTATAATTAAACCCGCACGTTCAATTTTTTTTTACCACAAAACTTGCTAATATCAAACTTTATTACTTGTTTTTGGGGGGTTTTTGGTCATTTTTTAAATAAAAATCAATGTTTTTTGACGTTTCGGTTTATTTAGGGGTTAGCAACAAAAAAATTTTTCATCAACATTTTTTCAATATCAAAAAAAAAATTTTTTTTCCCCAAATATTGGCGTCGCCCCAAGGGCTCCCCAATTTTGGGGCCCCATTGCAAATCTTGTAATGGAGAATTTGGAAACAAACATCATTAAATCCCCCAAAATTTTAAGCCACATTTCTTCAAACGTTTTGTTGATGATTGCATTTTTGTATTCCACAAAATAAACCCCAATATACATTAAAAAAAAATTTTAAATCTTTTTTTCCCCAAAAAAAAAGTTCCCATGAAACAGAAAACAATAAATCAATAAATTTTTTTATCTTACTATACATTACCAAGATAATTTTGGGAAAAAAAAAACAAATTGGTTTACAAAACAGGTATGGGGTGGTAGATATTTAAATTTTAATTCAAAATGTCCAATTTTAATATAAAAGAATAGTAAATTCATTGGTTGACAAGGGGGTAAAGTTATCCAGTGGAAATCATAGACCAAACAATTTGAAAAAAGTTCGGGAAATCCTAAAAATAATAACTATCCAACTAAATTTATGAACCGATCATTAAAGCACGAATAAATAAAAACAATTCTAACAAAGACA